>JARHVA010006791.1:0-77500 GCA_037957365.1 Torreya grandis
ACACACACACACACACACACAAACACATATATAGTCCTTGGAAACATCACTAGATTGATTCACTATATTTATAGTTCATAGCACTTTCAAATGAGCATCCCTTAGATGGAATAATTGGATATAATTTGGCTTCTTTGAATATTTTAAAAAATCAAATATTCAATAAAATATAAAACATTCAAAAAATTTAAAAATACTAAAAAAGATCAAAATGTTCTTACTAGTACTATTTATTATACTTATGTTGTTTTCTCCATGCTAATAGATAGAATATCATTGCTTTTTCATATACACATATGTTCCCTAGATCATTTGAGTGTGATACAAGGATACCCAAATACATGATATATGGACATATAGATGATGGGCCTTCCTCCCACTCATGTCATAAGTGTGTTGGGGCATCTTTTTCTTTGATCATGATACACCCATGTTATATTATTCTATAATCACATTAAATATCATATATGATCATATAATTACACATGCCTATATCCATTCTTATACCTTTCATAGTGTACTTGATATGATAAGTACTTAATATTTTTTAAACACGTATTTCTAAGAACTAGTATTATATGTTCATGTTGGTTGCATTTATTATGTGCTTTTATTTGTGCACTTCCTTGAGTGTGTTCCTTGTTAGCTAGTATCTTGCACTACATTATATGTTTGATAATTTTAATATGCTCCATTTATTGTGGTACCCATGACTTTGTTTTCCTATTCGGATATTTGAATATGTCATTATTTGTTGTATATAAAATTTAGTATGTCATTTTATACTTTTTGGAAATTTGACTAAATCATGTCCCTTCATTGTGAAGAAATTTAATATGCCCCTTATATGAGGTCTCCTAAGGCCATTATATTATTTACATTAATTTTAGGTGTTACTTTTTGTGTTCTTGATTATTGTTTGCGATTATATCGTTATTATCTAGATATTTTCATGATCTATATCATACATCTTAGGACTTGATGTGATCACATACTACATGATTCAATGTTATATCTACCTAGACATGTTCATATATGTTACATGATCCATACATAGATTATATAATTATATTATCCATTTGAGGTAAGTTAACTATAGATTCTATTTCACCTCACCTCAAAATGGAGGCTTATGGTAGAGGCATGACTTTCACATTTGAAAATTTTTAAAGTATAGTGGAGGCATGTTATAGAAATAAGCTCTCCGCACTTATATAATTATTACCATCTCTAAATTAGAGTGGGGAATGTTATAGAAACATGCTATCTACACTTACACAAATTGTCATATTATCTATATTTAGTGGGGGCATGTCATAGAAACATGTCCTACACACTTGCACTAATTTTAAATTCATAAGATTTCATAGTTATATGAGTCAAATACATATTTATGGTGACATTTTCTGAATTGGTATTGTTATTATACCTAAATTTTAGATTGAAACATATATGAGGTACATATAACATGCAAGGAGCATCTAAAATTTAAAAAACAAATCGTTTTCTAAATTTGAGATATTATTATGGACTCTTATCATACTTAGGATGAACTATTATAGACTATTATTGAGCCTATATATTATATTAGTTGGCTCACCTTTATAAGGTTGAATTGATTAAATCCATTAAATCTTACCAAATTCATAATTATATTTGATTAAATCATCTAAATTTAGAATAATTATAGGTTAGATTTGACTAAATCATCCACTCTCAGTAGATATGTAGTCTGACTTGATTAAATTATTCACATTCACCACGTTATGCACATATTTGGGTTGCATGCTTCATATGAAACAAACTCAATGGATGTGTTTCAACTCACCTTTACAACATTATTGGGTGCATGTGTTTTCCAATATCTATATATACATAAACTTTTAAGTTCAAAATTTTCATATTCTCAATTTCAATGATTTATAATAAAGCATCCTTTTAAATCAAATTTCTAAAAGAAAAAAATGGTTGCATAGACACACAAGTGTATTTCTAGCCTTATCCTTATTACTTTAAAGCATTTTAAATTATTTTTATTTCATATTTCATACACTAATTATATATTATAACATGATTTTGGTTAAAAGTTTGTCACCAAAAAATCACTCAAGGTGGGCTCATGCAAAGTAAAGGTGTGTTATACACACCTAATTACACATTTATTTCCTTTAAATATCAATTTCATTACTAGATTAAACATGAGGAAAAAGATGATATTAAAATTTTATTTATATAGTACCTCAATTTTATACACTTGGAAAATACTTATCATGGTTATACCTTTTAGTTATATACCTTCACACTAATCAAAGGCTTATGCTTAATATCTCTTTATGCCTAATTGCTTAGTTCTTAGCCTAACCATTATTATTATAATAACCAATTCTTATATACTATGTAAGAAACTCTAAACCTACTTATTACTCTTCACTACCATTTTTTGGCCTATACCTATTTTCAAGCTTCCTAAACATTGACATACGCATTGACGCAAGTATCCACTTTTCCTATAAAGTGTTTGATGCCAAAAATTCATCCAATGCATAAAATAAATGTATTCAAAATTTAACCTTAAGTTTTTTAACATGAGATATTTATAAAATGGAACCCTTTTTCATATCTCACCTATAAATCACTTACAACTCACAAGGAAATATAACTAGTAACACTCAATCAAACATTTAAGTGAGAAAATCTGCCTTATTTGTCCTTATATACATATCAATCGTAGGATAAGTATTTACATAGGCATGAATCATTCAAAGTATAGCACATGAGAAATATTTTATAAGTTATAAGATAGGTCACTACATGTATTTACTTATCATATTACCCTTGTGCACACATAAGAAAATACATACGAGAGAAGTACATTAGTCTTAGGCCTTCTTAAGAGTATTGTATTGTAGGTAAAACCCATTGACAGAGAGTTATTAGGGGTTATATTAAAAATATAAGCTCACTAACCCATTTTTCCCATAGCCACTCCAAGGGTGAGGATCTAGGTTTTGATCATTTGACAAAAAGTGACAACCTATGCACATAATCTAGATACATTAGAATGAAGGTGAAAGAAAACGTAGAAGACTCTAGTTGGTTTCATCCAAATTTTATCAATATTTTGTACATGGCACTTGAAATATATTTAGAAACCTACATTGATGAAACTATCCAAAGTCAATGTAAGTGTCTGAGGCCATTAAAGGATATTCCAAAGATTTGACAACTATTTTAGGATCATCTTACAGTCCACTTCCAACATGATCCTCTCTAGACCTACATGCACATAGTAAACTAGCTAAGCATAATTTTCCCCAATTTATTAAAATATCTATGAATAATTAAACTTTACTATTTTAAGTAATCTCAGTTGTATAAATTCAAAATATTATTTGTCTACGTTTTTTTATTAATTTGATTTCTCATTATATTAATTCATGACCCTTGTGTAACAACTAATCTAATCTTCTTAACCCTAGATACCCACTATATCTAAATTAGGGTTAAACATATTTAATATTAATATGAATATTGGATTCATATATTAATTCACATAGAACATATCATTTGGGAATACATAATGCTCTTTTTTGGAGACTATCAACTGTAATAATTTTTTTTGAATGACCAACCAAAAACATATATTCAGCTTAGGAATTAACTTATTGTTCTAAAAATTATCCCAAGGAATCCCATTAGGAGAAGATTTAATAACCACTTTATATCATGTTCTCATAGAAAAATTACCATCCAAAAATTCTTACCATATCAACTCATTATAAAAATAAAATCTACTAGACCATTTTTGAGACAAAATTAAAAAAAAAACATGTGTAGTAGGAAAATTATGAAAGAAAAAAATGCTACTAGTAAATCTAGCTTTTAGTGACTTTAAAAAAATTGTGTAAATTTATAATAAAATTTGGCATATTTTTTAATTTATAATTGGTGTCCCTAAAATTTGGAAAATTTATAAAAAATAACCAATAAGTGAAAATAGCCTATAAAAATACTATGAATATAGATATAGACTTATATCCACCCAAATTTTGTACAAAAACCTTATTCCCATGGTTTATTCCCAATTCAAATTATTTGATAAAATTTTAAAGTTATGAGTTAAACTACATACTATGTTTCATCTATATGTGTGAACATTACCAACTATAGCCAAAATATTCTACCATGGTAACTAGCAGTGCATATTCTTCCTCCACTGACATTTATTGTTTCCTTGTAAGTGTACCACCATGTAAATATCAAGTATATGATCAAGTTCAATAGAATCATGAGTGAAACTAGATAATATAAATTAACTAACCTTGTGTAAATATAAATATTTGGTACAATCCTTATTTCATAATGCATCTAGGAAATTTTTTCATGTGTAGATCTCAAAATACAAGTTAAATACATAGTAGTGCATTTATTATTATCTTTCAATCATATTATTGATTCTATTTGGTTTTATAAAACATTTTTCCTATCATCATCAACTTGATTTAAATATTATATACATCATTTTCCCTTTCATTCATCCTAGAGTCTTTCTATTCCTTGAGTTAGTTACAACACTTATAGTTAGTATCAATTGTTGACATTGACCGAAGATGAAGAAAGTCACACATGCATATTTTAACTCATTTTGGGCATGTTTCACTTTATGATTATTATTTATGTATGTTTTAACTTATTTTGGTCATTTTTACATGATTATATGTCCTTATTTTGGAGTTAGATGCTCCTATATATATGCAAATTCATGTACAATATTTTGGGACAAGAAATTTACATTATCAATAGCTAGACAAGATTACATATTTCACCTACTAAATATTTATAATCAAATCTAAATTTTATAATGGTCAATTTGAATTTACATGTTTGTAACAAGGGAATGATGGGAAAAAGAACATTTATGCCTGAATCCAAAATTACACACACATTATTAAGATAAGTATATTTTATTTTAATCCCTCTTTAGAGTATTGAAAATGTAGTGCAACACTTGATCAATCAATAGGGATTGACCAAGGTCAATACAACTCAACCCTTTCTCCTAACATACCAATTTGATATTATATTATTTATGTATAACTAGGGTTTGATAATATATGTTCATCCATGTGATTGTAAATGTAATTATAGGTATAATCATTATAGATAGATGCACATCATCTAATAATAAAGTATGATATATCTATGTTTAGGGTCAATACCAACCACTATAGATTAGTATCAACTATCGATCTTGATAAAGACTAAAAAAATTGACTATGAGATAATAGGTGGGATATAATCATACACAAGGAATTTGTATAGTGAGGATATGTAATATTCATATATTTAAAACTTAGAACAATGTAGAAAATAAATATAGATGCTTCTTACATATTGTTATACATTCATTTCTATATTTAGATTATGCATTTTATCATAGTTCAAATCAATTTTCATTAGTAATTATTTATATTATACAAAAATAAACTAAACATTGGTGAACCTCTACATTGATCAAACCATGGAAAAACCTACATCGCCATTAGGGTTTCATCCTTTGAGGGTTCTATATTTTAGCCTTAGGGTTTCCATTTCAAAAATGTAACATCTCCATGATTATTTAGCCACTATAATTAGGTCTTACCATTATCTTAATACATTTTTGATTCCTAATAAATTTAAAATAGAGAACCAATCATAAATTCCCAGTAGCTCTCATCTTATGGATTTAATAATATCTAGAAAATTCATCCCTTGTGTTTATGATAATGAATGGACTAATAGTCAAACATGTGTGATTAATTATGATATTTATATTAAGATTGTAATTTTAGTGAAAAATATTAGAAATTTGGATATAAAAAATTCTCTTGAAAATGGTTAAATGTACAAAAATATGCATTGGTTGATTAACACAAATTTTATAAAACTTCTTATATTTGTAATAAGATATTTATAACCTATTTTGGGACATAGTTTCACCATTTTTTTATGCATGTGTGGGTATCATTCACCCCAAAATTATAGGAGACATGTGTTATTTATTTTTAATCACCACTTATAATTGTGTGTGTGTGTATAAGATTATAAGACTATATGGCATCCCCAATTTTATGGAACCTCATTCCATCATGAGTATCATGTGAATACCATTACATGAAATCTATAGTATGTTTAAATACCCTTCCAAGAATCTAATAAAAATTATTCTCCAAAAATCATCCTATATTATTATAGACATATAACTATGTTCACATGTACTTGAAAAAGATGATTTTTGAAACATTCCAAACCACATGACTTGGGCATAAATGCATGACTCTTTTTCACTATTAATCTAAACCATTTGTTTAGGTGTGGGTTTAAACCTTTAATTTCTAGTTATTACCATACAATAATTTCAATTTAAAATCATTACACTATCTAAAATCACCTTCAGACTATCCCCATCAAATAATAGTTGTCTCTAATATTTATACATAAGTTTATGCTTGGTGGGCAATGGTCCAATGTGATTGTTTTGTTCAAGACTTAAATATGTAAATCCTTAGTTTTTAAAGGAGTTGGGTATAGAGGGTATATTCAAATAAATATTACAAATGGATCCATTGAACTAAATTACCCATAATGTATGCATAATGAGGAAATTGACATATATAGAGTGAAACATACATTGTCTCATGTCAAAAAGGATAGAATAGGATTGGAGATCGGTCAAGATTCCTTCATTATAGAAATAATATTAAAAACTACCTTCAGACAATAGCAGGATTAAGAGGGTAATATCATTGCAATGTTATTTTCCAAGTTACAATGCTAGTGTCTTTCTATGGGAACTCTGCATGAGACTTACATGGGTGATGCAGGAGGGTTTCATAGACTTGTAGATGAACTTTGAGCTCTTGATAAATCATTTGTCACTATTTTTCTAAATCTTTTCCAAAACCTAATGAACACCTACATACATAAAAAAATAGCAATATAAAAATTCAAAAGAATAAAAAAACTAGGTTTTGGGATATTATGATCATGCAATACAAATACCCTACTTTCTTGACCACTAACTATATTAACCCTAATGATAGGGCTATCAAATTGTATGTGTTTATCCCTTAGAGAACATGCATAATCATTGTGTATGGTATGCTAGAATGAATTTTACTTAGGTCCTTATTTGATCAAACATGTAAGTCTATGTCTTATTTTTTAGTAATATGCAGTGTGTTGAGATATACTATTGACTAAATTTATGTACGCATGTACCAATGTAGTAAGTGTTAGATGTAAAATGCCTTGTGAGTCTCTTTATATAGAAGGAAAATTGATTTGAATGTAAGGCCCTTATTTTTTAGATGATAACAAGAAAAAATAAAGATAAAATTATAAGAGAAGGCTAAAATAAGGGTTAGGACTAAAAAAAAGGTAAAAAAGTGAACATTGGACACTAACACACTTCACTAGTGTCTAAAATGATGCTAGTATATTAGGAACATAAAACTAAGTCAATACTATGAAAAATAGGCTAAGTGCCCCTATAAGTAGGATAGGATGACAAAGGACCACTAGAGGTGTAGTAAACATGGACAATAAGTCATAATAAAGATCAAAAGACCCAAGATGACCTTGAAAATAAGACACACTCATCATTAAGACCTTCCCATGAAAGAGAAATAAAAGACACAGTACTTGTGGTTTCTTGAAAAAATTAGGTTTTATATATTTTACCCATTTTATTCTATTAATGTAATGAAATAGAAGTACTAGAGTCAAAGGAAAAATAAAATGTGTACCTATACTTAGCTGTGTGATAAATCTATGTAGAGGATGCATGCGGTCTAAGCTTGGTCCACTTCTTGGCTAAAAAACTAGACATAATTTAGAATTCTATCTATTAAAAGTAAATACATAATGTGGATGCCCCTTATATTGAATCTGAATGATAAACTAAATTGTGAGGAACAAAACCCTATTTTATCTTGAACCTTATATGTGAGCTAAATCTTAGAAGTATCTATAAATATGGAAAAACAAGCCTTGTTTATACCCACACTAATATGTAAACTAAATATAAGAAGTATCAATAAATGTATAAAAATAAGCCCTACTTCTCCCACTCTGGTATGTGAACCAAGTCTAAGAATTAATCTACTCAAAGGTTGATACTATTAGTCGGTCTTCGTAATTTAGGTCTACAGACAAACAATGGATCAACCATTTCAATTAGCTATATAACCCAACTTAGGGAAATCTTGTAGACATCCTAGTGACAATCTTAGTGTAATATGATAATATACATGTAGAAAATGGTATAATGTGTCATCCCATCTATATAAAGTGGTGTAATCTTATGAGATCGAGGAGATGTGCTTTGTATCTTTCCCCTAAAATTAATATTTAAGTAATGTAACTATGTGTCATGTATATGAAAATATATATGTATAAGGATGGCATACTATGTACATGCCCCCAAAATCATAATTTAAGTCTAGAACTATGTCTAAATGATATGTAAAATCTAATAATGTAAACCAATATTTGAAAAGAACATGGAATCTTATAAATATGAGACAACTTGTGTGTTTAAACATATAATAAAATATCTGTATATGAATATTTGAGTCACTTTAAACTAATCTAAGTAAAAATAAACAAATCATATTAAATATAAACTAATCTAAGTCAATACAAATCAACCTAAGTCAATCTATGTGTTTGAACTAGTCTATGTATCAAGGTATTTAAATCACTATTTATTTGGGTAACTAAATCACTATATATCTAGGTATCTAAACAATTATATATCTTGGTGTCCAAATCATTGTATATTTGGTATCCGAATCATTGTGTATCTAGGAATCTAGATATCAGCTCACTATATATTTAGGTATCTATATCACTATATATCTAGGTATCTAAATTGGTGTGAATAATAAATGTATACCCTATTTTGGTGAGAGAGTGGAGACTGTGGTAAGGGTGTCAAACCAAAATTGATTATAGTAATCATTTTAATGATATTAAACATGGGTAAAATGAACATAGGATTGATTATTTATAATTTTTAATAGAATTGTTATTGGAAATAGGGGCCAATATAGATCTATGGTCCATTGTGAGTTGTTAGAGAAGCAAAGGTTTTGTAATTTTATCAGGCAATATTATCAGAATAGTAGTGTAATCTAAACAAAATTGGGGATATCATGATCAAGTCCCATGTACAATAAATAGATCAAGAATCAAAGTTAAGGTTCCTATGATATCATTTTTAGAAGAGTCTAATATTAGTTGGTAAAATGTACATGTAATGTCAACCTTAGATAGAAAACATGACTTAAATATGTAGGTTGAATGGTTTGAGAATGATTTGAATAAATTAAATTGACAAAAAAAAATGATTTGATCTTAGAAACATGTTGAGGAGATGAGGAGAAAATGTGACCCACTATGAGGAGGTGAAGGCACTCATCTAGGTTAGGGAAGAGGTTACCCTAGTGAGCAATCTATCATTTCCCCTATTTTTATCATATTTATTACCTTTTTCATCATTTTTAGTGAAACATTAGTAGTTTAAGGTGCTATTTAGGAGGACTATGCTAGTGTCTCTAGTATGGTGGTAGTATCTTGATTTGTAGCACTAATGTCCTCTATATAATGCTACTATCAATCATTACTATCCTAGATGCAATGTTGGTGTCCACTAGAGCCAATTTTATTAGTTTCTCTTATGTTTTGTGTTTGATGACTATTACTACATGTTTATTTTTCATTCAAAGATGTTAATGCCATATTTGGATATGTTTTTAAGGTATATATGTGCATGAGGGAGTTCCAAACTGGTTGAATGATGAAGTGCTTACATAGAGTATCCATGATAAATGATGAGAGGGTAGTGACATATAGATTGGGTTTGGGTCATGTGGCATCACTTTCTCTAATGCCCTAAGATAGCCATATGATGATGATGTTATGTGAGAGGTAGAATGTTGATACTTGTACATTTTGATTGCCTAGTAGGGATATCATTATGACATTGGAGGATGTCTATATGATACTTAGATTATCCATTACTAATAAATAGAAGTGATATAGGAGGATACTAGAGATGTAGCTATAAAGTAGGTTGAATTACTTTATAGCTATGCCAATAAGGACCCATCAACTAGGGAGTTACAATGATGTGTTATTATTATAAATTATTACATATAATGTTATGTAGTTTTAGAAGTTTTTGGTGATGCTACTGGCTTCCTTTATTGTTGTGAATGGTAGTGGAGTGTCTTTCTCATATAGGATGCATGGTATAGTGTAGGATATAAGGAGCACAAGACCACTTACTCATGGGTTCAAACTCTGATAGCTAACTTGTATTGATATTTATACCATTTTACTTAGGATTTGTGAATGGATGGCATTGGGTCTTTAAAATCATTGCATTGTTTGGATTATGAACACATTTTAGTGGCTAGACTAGAGGAGTTTCTATGTATAGCTTGGGCTCATGCATAGATGTTTGCAGAGAGATGGACTAGTAAAACTCATGTTCACTCAAGGATTATGATGCATTTTTGAAAGGTGTTTGATCATTTGAAATATGGAGACTTTATTTAGAGACCCTAAAAGGGATTTTAGGGGTTGTTTGACGATGGTGTTCAACTAAGATGCATTCAAGTAAGTTTTTGGTTACATGACCATTATGTCAATGGATTTGAGAGATTTAAGTTTAAGCAGGTGACATGATAGTTTGGTGCTATCCAAGATGTTATACCTATAACATGGGTGTGATTGAGGAGTTCTTGAGTACCAATAAGGCCATGTAGTATGTTGAGACCCATAGATGTTTATTTAGTTTTGATTTTAGTGATAGAGAGATTTAATGATAGATATTAATGATGTAGATGATGTAAGAGTGACTCATGCCTACATAATATGGTGGAGGTAGCATAGATAGACACCATTATCTCTAGGAGATGGGGCTATCATGTAAAAGGTATTATATCCATAACCCATATGGAGGCTGAAGGTATGTTATCATTGATGATTTGTATGTTTTATTTATTGTTTGATTTATCAATAAAATATCTATTTCACTATCTTGGTATGTGTAGGTCCAAGAGATAATGAATACCATGAGACTATTATTGAGGCTTCATTATGAGAGATAACATGACATATCCCTAATGATGTCATGGATAATGGGATAGTGTATAGGTCCACAACATTTACAAGCATTCATGTGCATCTATTCGATTAAGCAGTCATTGCTAGTGTAATATATAGATGAGTAGTTGTTGATATAGACGAGGCATGTGTTGAGATATAAAGGTGACTAATAACTCAAAAAAATGTTCTAGGTAGGGAATGCGATAGCATCATGGATGAGTACATCTATCTATACTGGGATCATGTGGAGTTTATGACCAATTGGTAGTACTATAGGATAGAGAGAGGATATGCATGTATCGATTGAGATCTATAGGGGATTCAAGGGCATCTAATTCTAATGTTAATGTATTTGAGAATGAGAGTGAGGAGGGTGGTTTTGGTGAGAAAAATTTGATTATTGAGTGATTATGTATTATTATATTAAAATTTGTTTTAATTCATATATATATATGGACTTTTAAGTACATGGGAATTGTGTTATCTAACATGTTAACTTGTGCCATTTTTTACTTCAGTGGGTGTTTTTCACATATTTATTCCTTATGTTTTGATAAAGGGATGTATTTGTTTAGCTAGGTAATTTGTAATTGATTGGTCATATGTATATGGATGTTAGGGTAGATATGTATATCAAATCAAGAATGTTAGTTGTTATAGGAGTACTATAATATGTCTAAGTGTGGATCATGTGAATTCAATCTATACTATCTAAATTTCTATGGCATCATAAACAAGTGACCATAGTGTTCATGTTGTGTAGGCATAAAAGTATACTCTAGAATTGATACTAATCATGGTGGATTGTTAGTAGTTATATGTGTAGATTCTATAGCGAATAACTCGATTGGCTATCATACTAAAAAAATCATATGATCTCTATGATTTCTACCAAATATCTTAATCGATGGTCTAACTAAAACTATGCTCTAATCTTTATGATTATTTCCAAATATCTTAATAAGTGTTTGAACTAAAAATGTGCTATGATTTCTATGATTATTTCCAAATATCTTAGTTAATAGTTGAATTGAAGTCATGCTCTAATATTTGTAATTATTTACAAATCTCTTAATTGGTGGTCAAATTGAAACTATACTCTCGTCTCTATGATTGTTACTAAATATATTAATTAGTGATCAAACTAAAACAATGCTCTAATCTTGATAATTATTGCCAAAAATATTAAATGGTAGTCTAACTGAAGTTGTGTTCTAATATCTTTGATACCAAATATATTAATTGGTGGTCAAACTAAAACTATACTCTAATATATGTTATTATTGCCAAATATATTGATCAATGGTCAAACTAAAAATAGTGGTGGGGTTGATTCCCATTTTTTTACCATGCTACTATAAGTAGGTTGATCCCTATGAACTAGATACCATATCTATTGATTCTAAGGTGAATGAGATCTTACATAATAGGTGTCCTAGAAACCACATTGCTCGAGTGATGAGTAGCCAATAGTTCCTTATAAGAAACATCATGGGATAACTCATTGTGGAAGTGTGTGATTTAGGTGAGTGTGGAGAAGGAGATCTAAATTACCTATTTGTGAATGTTATAATGTATCTTCTAACACCTTGGTCAATATGTTCTCTGAGTGTTTAATATCTATTATCCCAATGTCCATTGATTTTATGATAGTTGAAATATGGTTTGTTTTTTATTCTCTACAAATGATGTGTTGGATGATGCTGAGTAAACGGAAGGGTGATCATTCCTCTATTTAGTAATGTAACTAATATATCATGAGGCCTATCTTTATATAAAAATTTTATGGCCCCATTATGGGTGTCTTCTATTTTATCTGCTATAGGAGATGTGTAAAGTGACATTTTGCCTTTATTGAGTATCTTGATTGGTTGTTTATGTTCCAAATTTTCCTTACTCATAGCTGGATTAGGTTCTTATACCATATTGATCAAATTACCTTTACCTTTATAAAAAAATAAGTGGGGTCCATCTAAAAGAGAGAATTTTCAATGTATAGATATATAGGTCCTATTAGGTGGGCAACCTCTCCTGACGATTGAGGGATGGAAATTAAAATTAAATATTATATTTATCCAGATCTTTACAGATAGGATTAGGTGTGAGGGAGTTTAGCATGCCACTAAATAGATATATATGGATTATATATGTGAGTTTAAATATAAATATAATATGAAATTGTCTCCCCCATATAGACCTAGTAAAACATTGGCCTCATCAAAAGTGTCAAAGTTATAGGTGATTGATGTATTAGATACTCACTAGTTAGATCTATGAAGTGATAATGAGGCCAAGCTATTTTTACTCAAGGACTAATCCAATTAAGCTAATCTATTTATCCATCCATTATTGCAAGTAATAAGCCATAACACCTATATAGATATAGGGTTTGGTGATGTGTGCCCTGGGATTTATCTATCAAGTGGATAGTGCCCCATCCACCCATGGCTAGTGGGGTTGATGATTATTCTTTACCCTAGTGAGATCCTTTTGTCTTCACCTTGGCCTTCCCCCTGGGTATCAAAGATCCAAACCCAAATTTACCTTTAAATTTGGCTCAACTAGTCCTAACTTATTCTCTAAAGCTTAGCTATGTTATATAAATGCCAATATGATTTGGATGTGTCATATAGTAATTTATCCTCAAGAGGGAAGATTAGACATCTACAAAAGATGTATTGTACCTCTAAATCTAAAGGTTGATAGATAAAGTATTTAATCCCTGATTTGAATAATAGAATGTAATCACTCAGTAGTTCTGACTTACCCTAGTGTAGTCAAGGCAACCTCACATATGTGAGTTGAAGTCCCTTATTATGTATTTAGAGAATGATAAAGACTTATTATAACTCATCATATGTATGTATGGAACTACTGGGTGTGAATAATGAAACTAATTTAATGCCTCGCCCTCTATAGTCTATGGAAATAATTATAGGAGAATCAAACTGCTAGTGGCATGTGCCATGGCTTTCCCATAAACTTTAAGGTACAAATATAGGTGTGTGCGCGCGTGTGTGTGTGTGTGTGCATGCGTGTGTGTGTGTGTGTGTGTGTGTGTGTGTGTGTGTGTGTGTGTGCGTGTGTCTGTTCGTGCGTGTGTGTGTGTGTGTGTGTGTGTGTGTGCGCGTGTGTGTGTATGTGTGTGTGTGTGTATCCATTAAACTTTAGAAATATTGGTATTTGAAACTTCTTGAATAACTTTATATTAAATATTCTACATGGGATAATATTTCCATGGATATGGTATTTGAAACAACATAAGATTGGTATGCTTTATTTTTGAATGTGAGCTAGTGTACTTATTATTATAAAGCACCCACGACATGCATCAAGTAGATTACCTCTTGTGAAGGTATATTAAAATCATCAAGGAATTCATTTAATTCTTGAATCTTGTTATTACTTTTAGCCATTAGTAGACTACATTAGGGATTGTTGGATAAATAATGGAGCTTGGTAAAAATATGAAGTATATTAGATGGACACATGTGTGAAGCGTATGATTTTATCTTTTCCATATATTTTGTATGCATTTGGCCTTGTAATCCTAATCGATGGATAAAATAATGTGAAGATTCTTTTATTTTGTATCTTGAAAGGTTGGAATGTGAAGACACAACATAATTATAAAAAATGTAATAAAATATAGTTTCATATGTTGATAGAGATTAATAGAAAATTTATATTATGGTTTTCCTTATATTATTTTATGTATGGTGTATGTACAATAATTACTATATTTAAATTTAATATGTTATCAAATGTGATCCTTGTTTTGGTTGAGCTTTTATTTGTGTCTATTTCATTTTGTTCTTTGGTGCATTCTTGTACATCCTAGATGGTAGACAACATTATCATCTCTTCTTGACCTATTGGTACTCTCCAATACACTAGATATCATTGTAATTATCATGTTTTGGAGTATTTCCAAGAAGATTTACTAACAATGGTGTGTTGAGTGTGGAGACCTATTTGGATGAAATATGTTGAGATGGTTGATAGGGTAGAGAGACATAAAATGATGCCTAGATGAGATAATCCAAAACTTTGTAAAGGAATATGCATGGAGAGTTGGAAAAATTAGAGAGAAAATTATTCAAGAACACCTCTATGGTGAAATATATATAATCTTTTGGTGTGAATTTTTTGGATTGTTAGCTACATGGCTAGCTAGATTAGAATATTGTTTCTTTAGTCTAAGGAAAATAGAATTTATAGTTTAGACTAAGGAAAAATTAGAAAGATAGCATAACCTAGATATTGATTGGTCTTGAGTAGTAGATTACTAGAAGAAGACTATGATTGATATATATATCATAGAGATCATAGTACAAGGATATGTAGCTTTTGAGACTACACAAGATCATTTAATCTAAGGAATTAGAGGATTTTTTATAATGACTACCTTTACTGATAAAGATGTTGGTTATGGAAAAGGCCATGATGCCTACTCCAACCAACATGGATTAGTCACTTTAGGCACCCTGGGGGTGAATGCAAGAGAAAGTAGATGATGAAGAGATGAGTAAATGAAATGCCAACCTGATTTCATAAAATAGAAGGTGAAAAGACTTAGAGCTAGAAGAATATTTTAGGACTTGTAAGGGAACTATGACAATAAATAAGGTGGAATAAGACAAATGACCCTAAAGTAACTATGAATATGACTAGAATTAGAGAATAAATTGCTATAATTGGAGACAAACAAGAAAATTATGTTAGAGAAGAGAGGTTAATAAGAAAATATGTGGTAATTATTGAAAGAAGAGGGTATGTGGAATATGAGAAAGGGTTCGATGGAAAAGAGGATGTTAGAAGTAGTGATCCTAGGGTATATCAATTAGGAAGTAGAGGTAGATCATAGTTAAGGGAGGATTTTTAGCTCTATTTGAGAAGGAAATTTCTCAAGAAAATGATAAAGTTGAAGGTAATAATATTACAGGTTACCTATTAATGGGTTACTATTAAGATTAGGTAAAATATTGAGAAAGGATAAGAATACCTAGATTCTAACACCATTAGGGTGGTTCAAATTGAAATTTTATAGTGATTCTTAAGTAAATCCAAGTGCTTTGAAGGTTGGATGTATTCTTTGAGATTGTAGTTGTCCTTGATCATGGTAATTTCTACAAAACTTGTAGATGGCACAAATAATGAAGTTGAATCTCAAGCATTATCCATTAGTATTCATGTTATTATTCATTGTAATATTGATAAGCTCATAATTGAAGGTGACTCCTAGATCATAGTTTATAACCTTAATAAAAAATTAACCACTTCTTAAAAATTAGAAAATATTCTATTTAGTGTTTGGGATAAATTTAATATTTCTTCATTCTTAGATTGTAAGCATTGTTTCAAAAAGGCTAATTCTACTACATATTTCCTTGGTAATTGTGGAATTGATCAACTTGTTGAATTTAGGATGGATTACTTTCGAACTAATTGGGAAAACTCACCTAATTTAGATTCTATTAATATGAGTTTTTAATAATACTTTAAAAAAAGTTTAAAAATAGCAAAATCTAGTTAAAATTATTTCATACTCTTTTATAATAATCAAATTAATTGATTATTATTTATGGAGGTTTGTTCCCATCATGTCTACTTGCACCACCTTATTAGGCATTTTGATGATAATATCATAGCATGAGTGTTTTTTATATGATCAATAGTGGAATTCATTTATATTTATAAAATTATTTGGAATGATTTATTTCCATTGGGTGGCTAATAAGCTTTATCTAAATTTTAACATTGCTTGCATTTGGAATGTCATGGATGGCTAGTGCTTAACATGAAGAGAGGGGTTGATTTGGTGCTTGAAACTCTAATAGTTTAGGTCATTTTGGGAGATGGCTTTCAAATGGGGAATATCATGGGCTAGGATTAACATTATTTTCTTGGTTCCCTCTAAAGACATCTTCTAGGCAATCTTGATTGTCTTGGGCATGGATTACCTTGACAATTGCATGCATAATAGGGTTAACTCTATAAATGATGCAATGCTTGCTTAAAAATAATGGTTATTTTAGAAAATTTAGAGGTGGTATCTAATTTAGTAGATTTTTTTATAAAACTGGAGCATTCCCTTGGTATTTTGGAGGTGATAGACAGTATTGAGCTAGATCCTTTTCCCAAACTTCCTTTCTTTGGTTCTGATAGTGTTGAGTTCATTCTAGTTTCTATGTTCAAGGCCTTAGAGATGTGTTTCATGGTATTGGCAAGCTTTATGTATTAAATTAAACAAAATTTTGGTGATAATGATTTAATTGGAATCTAATTTTTGACTATGGCTCCTTTGGCACAACTCAAAAGTCCAATTTTCGTAATTTCTCACCAGAAAGTGACTCAAAATAATGAATCTCAGGTGGATGCAGTAAAAATTTTGGCTAAAATGGTATCTCATAAGGGGTTATTATTCCTTCCTGATTGGAAAATCCACCTCTTTGGGCTATCATGATGGACATATAGGGTCATTTGGATAACGACCTAGTTGCTTTCTCAATGGGCAACATCAAAGTCAATATCAAGGGTTCCAGGCATATATTGATAGGTGGTTCTTCCTTTGTGGCTATTTTTAGTGATGAAATCATCATTATAGATGATTTTGAGGACAAAGATGTTTTTAGTTGAACATGGTGAAACTATATATATATTTTAATTATCCTCTAATTAGTTTTTGTCACAGTTACTAGTAATAACAACTACCGACCTACTATAGACATATAATTCCTAACACGATTTGTATTGAAATTGTAAAATCTTACTCAAATTGCACTCAAATGCACATTTTAGGTCAAAATTTAAAAAAAAAAACCCTAAATGGTTCAAACTTGTTATTTAAAAGTGTTAATTTAGGCCAAAGTATCCCTAAATCAGGTAATGCATTTTATGTGATACCTAATTTTGATCAGTTCATTTCGAGTCAAAATAACATTTTCACACCTCAGTGTTTTTTATCACTCTTTTCTTATAGTTCATTTATACACATCACACAATTTTTTATGTTGTGTTGGAAATTTCCTCAATGGGAATATAGCTCCAACACATATAACATCACCTTCCAATTCTTCTTGAGTCAAATTACAACCTAGTAATATGACTTTCTAACCATTTTGATTAATTGAGGGTTAATTTCCAAAGAATTGCACAAATATTGATTAATCTTGTTTAAGGCTAATTAATTCAAATAAAGAGCTTAAGTGTACTTTCCATAGAGTTTATTAAATATTTATTTTTATAAATTGATTTCTATTAACTGCATCACCTAATGACATCATTTCTTATAAAGGCATCATTATGCCATAAATACATAAAATATCTAGATCATGGCCTCCCATGCCTCATTAATGCCCTTTATTCCTGAATCTTATGTGGGTATTTATTGATTTTAGCCTCCAAAATTAAATTGATTCTTGGCCACACATCTTGATCTCAACGTGGATGATCATAGTTCTTTCTAATCAATCTCAAAAATATATAAATATGAGGGCATGAAACATAATTTCAAATCATAATTATTGTAATGTTATAATGCTAAAATTCTTCAAAACTCATTTATGTTTTGATTATTGTATTATTCATTTTTGGATTAGCTTCATTAGTTAGGAAATTAGATAGTTTCAATATCATGAGCCTAGGGTTTATGGAGAGTTCTTGAGACATTAGAGGAGTTTGCCACCATTGTTAATGAGGACAAGAATTCTTGATCAAGGGGAAAACATGTTTTTGAGCTGATTTTGAGAAATGGAATCACATAAGAAGGTAATGGTTTACTTTATTTCATTTTTATCTTATTGTTATTATCAAAACCCTACATAAATAGACTGGCTTGATTTAATTAGCTCTCTATGCATTTTTCTCTAATTTTTTGGACAAATGCTTAACTAATCATTTAATGTAATCCACTCTACATTTTGGCACACCCAATGAGACCGAACCCCATGAATTTGATAAATAGAAACCTAATAACCATTTCTTTGCATGATCTTAGATTATGGAAGCAAGAAAAAGTGAAATTTTGAGAAAAAATCTCTTTTTCTAGAAGTCACAGTTTTGCTACTGAGTCATGGTTTTGTCCTCTAGACTATAATCCCACAACTCACACAGTCATTGGTTTGTCATTTAAATTCATGGTATTACATATAAATTGTGTTTTTAAACTAACCTTGATTCTCTCTATAGATTCTATAACTATATTACAACCCTAATATTCTCAAGTAGAGATATTACAACCATGTTACTCACAAGTAGAGATATTACAACCCCATTACTCATAAATAGTGATATTGTAACCCCACAATTCACTATTAGTGATATTGAAATACCATGACTAACTAGACATGGGAGTATCAACCAGAGTAACAAGATTGTTAGCTTGAGTAGCAGGATTCTTAACCAAAATAGTGGGATTATTAACATGAATAATGGGATTGCTAACCTGAATAGTGGGATTGTTAACCCAAGTAGCAATATTATGATTTTTGTTAAACTAACCTAGGTACCGATATTTCCTATCTAATTCATTATTTTATAGAGTTTGAAGATTTCACTATGGAGTAGTGGGATTGTACTGTGTGAAACCCAAGAGATAACTTTACAAAGTTATTTATCTCATTTGGAAAAGTGCTTCAAGGCTAAATGAAACTCTAACTTTTTCCTTGTAGGGAAAAATTGAAATGTGATATAAATAATCTTAATCTAATCTTTTAAAACTCATTTTAAGTTTTTAAAAAAGGATTAGGAACTTTTAATTTGGTACTTAAGGAAATACTTAGGTGTTTGCTCGAATAATTTTTGTGGTTGTTTCTTCCAACTTTATAACTGAAGGCCAATGGGCCAAAGAACATCACCAAAATTTTTGATTTATGTGCTTTAAAATTGAACACATTTCAAATTTTATCTTCAATAGATCATTGCTTTATTATAATTAATTAGCAAATATAAAGTTGTGCATGTATGTTCTCCCCCATCCCCTATAGGGAACTTGTGGGATCAAAGGCACTATATTTATTACAAATTGCCTAAGTCTAAAAGTGTAAAAGAGAAGCTCTGAAGGCTCTCCCCAAGATCCACATGGCTTGGGTGATCTAAAAAAAATCTTTAAAGCTCTCTTACTTGGTCATTTATTTTTACATCTTAGCTTATGAGGGCAACTTCATTACCTACCATAAGTTCTTTAGGGAAGCTTTGACCCAAGATTTTATCTTTCAACATCTTCTTTTACCCATGTCCACATGGGGGTATATAAATTGGGATCACCTCACTAGGATGATAGTTTGAGTGGTTAAACTATCTCTTATCATTCGGGCTAAGCCTGAGATGTATGATCATGTTGGACATCACACTACTCTGAGTAAGCAATGGATGTAGTGGTTATAAAAAGGGCAAGACCTTTTTACGAAAAACCATATGATATCGACCAAATTGATGTGTTTCTTCTCTTATATTTTTACATGAAATTCTTGTGCATGGGATCCATCTAGAAACATTTGTAAACTTACTAGTTTAGTTAACCCCACTTTGCCATACCTTGTTAGTTTAGGGTTTAATATGATTAATTATTTGAATTATAATTGTCTTAGATTACTTGGTATTATTTTGGGTCAAATTTTCATGTTAACATAAACACCATAAACCAAAACACATTGTCCCAAAATTTCTTGAACAAGGAGGCATTACACTACCCAAGTGAAATTCAATCTTTTTCTTATTCAAATTTGTCACCATAAACATTGTGTCATTATTGGTATAATTGATGTAGTTATGTTTCCCATTTGAGTCTAAATAATTTTCCATATTAGCTTAAGTCCTTAATTAATAATTCACATTAAAAATTTAACCTTTATAAGTTCTAAGGGTTGATGTGTTAAATTAGGTTCACTATTTGCACATTAAACTTATTTTACCTTGGGTTTAATTTTCTATTTTTTGAATTGAGGGCTATTTTATAGACTCAAATCACACTTATCATATTGTTGGACTTAAATAATCTTGTGCATCACTCGCTCTTTGAGTCTTAGAACAAATTTTATACTATCCTCCTTTCTTATTACCATGTGGTGACGTTGTGCCACTTATTTGGTTTTAGCTTTATACTTAGGAATTATTTTATGCTTCCACATCATGAGTTTCTTGGTTCTCATTGTCACCTTCCTAATTCAAAGGGTTTTCTTCTAGTTTTGTATTAGCAACTCATCAAAGTTGATCTAGATTTCATGGTATTAACGTATCTCAAAAGACTATGTTTTAGTGTACTAGTGATACTCTAGGCTTTTCAAGTTATCATACCCTCTTTTGATTTATATGATTTCAACCCTACCCAAGGTTGAGTAATTATTTGAACACATTCTTATAATTGTGTGTGATTCCAAGCCACACTCCTTTTATAGTCTCTTCAGTACATTTGTCACTTGTTTATAAGAAATATCAAATCCATACCTTGTTTACAAAATTTTGAAACATTTATCAAAATTTAGTCAAACATATAAAGTAGACCTTTCTAGACATGACTCAAAGGTTCACTCATAGTGGGGTCCCTTACAACCCTAGCTATGAGGATGAACATTTTTATTATAGATAAGATAATTCCATTATGTCTAAGGACATTCCTACAACTATAGGATCTAAAGGGGATTATACTGAATATCAAGAGAACTAAGATGAACCACTCCTTAGGTTGATAGAATCTAGTGCTAGACTACCCTCAAAATTTCATATGGAGAAATTTCACACCTTAGTTAGAGAATGAGAACAAAAACAATAAGAGAAATATTTTGATCACAGAAACATACATTCTTCCTCTAACAAAGGTAAATAAACAATTATAGATTCAAAACCAATTGATCAAGATCTTGTGAACAAGATTACGAAGATAAGTTAATGATATGCCAATTAGATTATTGTCGATTTAATAAACTCTCTAGTTTCTACTTCAATCCACAATGATGCTTACAAAGAATAAGGAAATGTGACTAAACCTACAAAATAAATATTGGTTTAAAACATAACAAAAATTGATTAAGGTGCCTCAAATGGACAAAAAAAGGTGCAAAAAGTAGTGCAAAATGTTCTACTAGACATGGAACACACATTATTTAAACATCAAGAACTTATTATTACTTTTAAAGCATAGAGTCCTAAACATTCGATTCAAATTGAGGAGATTCCTCAAGAAAATTTGGATACCTCATCTCAACCAACAAAAAAATTGGTGAATAGACCAAAGACTCCCCATAATCAACAAAACATGTATAGTTAGAGGCAATAGATTCTAAGGAATTAATAGCCTATTTACTCGACTGGGAGTAAATAAAAACCAAGTCATAGAATGTAGGATGTAAATCCCTCACAAATAAAAAAATAAAAAGGGCACATACTAACCCAACAATAATCATAATAGGGGCACATTCCACCCCAATAGAACTATGTTCTACCCATGAATCCACCAAATATGCAAGAGTGGAACTCTAAGAAGGAGATTGTGTCATGTTTGGAGACTGGAAATAGGAATAAAAAGTACAAATTTGATGAGATATGTCCAAATCCATTTGATTTAATCATTCTCCAAGTTCCCTATATATGTCATTTTTAAGCACCCTATTTTGATAAATATAAAGGAAAGGGTGACCCATGTGAATGCATCTAGGCATTTTTCATATTATGCTAAGAAGTGGCTTATAGTAGCATATTTTTACTTCGATTATTTATAAAAAGTTTAGTAGGAGAAGATTTAGATTGGTTACTTATGTTACCCAAGGGATAAATTATGGATTGTAATGACTTATCTAAAAAGTTCATGAACCATTTCTCATACAACATATAACATGAATTGATCATTGTGGACTTGTGCAAAGACAAACAATGAGATGGAAAAATTTTGCTACATATTTATAGAGATGAAGAATATTCATAGGTCACTTTCAACTTAATTTTCTAGATAAATAATTGGTGGATATATTTACACAGAACTTACATCCTGAGGTCATGCACAATATATGTCTAGTCTATGCTAGCTCATTTGAGGAGATCATAGACAAAGGTATATAGATTGAGAAGGATATTATTTCCAATGGCCTTGTTAATATCTTTATGCATGGTCAAAAATCATATTAAACACAATATTATACTCAAAAATTTATGTAGGGTAGTTATAAAGGCTTGATCAAAAATAAAAACATAAGTGGAAATGGGAAGACTAAAACAAGGAATGTACAAACTATATAGGCTCCACTAATCCCAAATGTATAATTGGCTCACCTTGACCCACCACCTAACTTACAGAGACAACCTCCACAGAGAGCACACCATGATAATTTTAGGGTCTTTAGCACATTAGGAGAACTAATTGAAACAATGTTCCAAAAGCTCATAACAACTAACTTGATTGTATGGCTATTACCAAGGCCATTTTCTCAAGATCAATTGAAACTAGATTGGTACAAAGAGAATGAATGGTGAAATTTTCATCATGTTTTTGGTCATAGTTCTTATCATTATTTCTAATTATGACATATTATTGAATAACTCATTAAGAGTGGTGAAGTTGAGATTAAACTAGCCCCTAATCAGGACATAAATTATGATATGGGAATATACAAAGACCCCTTTCCTCAACATAATCAACTGCCACCATGTAGCAATCAAAACCAAGGATAAAACAAAGGATAGAGGTAAAATCAAAATTGAAATTAGGGTATAAATCATAATCACCATGAGAATAATCATGATCATAATACCCATACTAACAATGTGGGCTAAAAAAACATACCTTATGACTATAACAATATCTTGGGATGCATTTATGCAACACATATTGCCACTATTACTATTAAACCATGTGAACCATCTCATTGTCCTGATAGTGTGGGACCTATCATTATAGGGTCAAAACCACTCTCTAGTAATACCACATCAAGTTTACATAATTCTATTGTAACTCCATTTGCATGGGTTACTATTTTTGGACAACACCCTTCTAATTATAATGGCTTTTCACTGACTCACAATTATAGCAATCCAACTAGATGCCATGAGTCACCATCCAAGGCCATTTGCCTTCATATTTTGATTATATTGGCTCCTTACCACCTTTAGGATGCACATTCATAACTAGACGCCAATGAGTTACTCTCCAATGCCCTTTGCCTAATTCTTCCACATAACCTAATGTGAATATTGCACCAATAGATCCAAAGCTGACTTCTATCCTAACTAAAGCCATGTTGTCTCATCCTAATGCTAAAAATCCTTATATTCAATCAGACCAATTGAGAAAAACCCCTACATAGATTTCCAACTTGGATATCATGCATAAATATGAAGTGTATAGAACTATTCTAAACAATCTTTTAGAAAAATCCACTATTCCTAATTATACAGACCCTAAACAATTCCATAAACTTGTGGGACATATATCTTCATTTCATTAAGTGACATTTGATCAAAAAAATATGTCTACACTTGGACCTAGTCATAATAACTCACTATACATTGAGGTGATCCTTAAAAACCATAAGATCAAGTGCATTTTTATAGATAATGGTTTGGGGCTAAACATCACATCTCTTAAGTTGGTACAAATATTGGGATACACTATGAAAGACATTCAACCAAATAAAATCACTATCTAGGCTTAAAATAATGTTGAAATGGAGTCTATAAGTATTATTTGGTTGCCAATAATTTTTAAGTCCATTTCACATAATATATTGCTTCATATTATGGATATTGAATTACCTTATAACATACTCCTTGGTCATCTTTGGATCCATGAAGTATAGGCCATTCCTTCCACCTTACATCAGTGATTTAAGTTTCCCCATGATGGGATAGAGGTTATTATTCTCATTGATCAACAACTTTATGAATATTTCAAACATCTTGAGGCCCAATTCCATAATTATAACTATTTTCCAAGTTCTGAATTCATTGCAAAAAAAACAAGCCTTAGTTTTACATCCACCTCTATCCAATTATATTGACCCTAGTGATCTCCATTTCACCTAAACTGATCCATTCCCCACAAATCTTGTGAAGAAAGTTGTTATTAAAGAGGTGGGCATTTCCACGTATAGTCTTAAGGATGCCTTACATGTTCCAAAGTTGCCTAAAACTCCAAAAACATTTCGTAATGCTAAACCTTAAAATAATCCTAACAAACCCACAATGATTTAGGAACCAAAGAAGCAACAACAAAAATCACCCATGGTTTTTGTACCTACTATTGTACCAAATAAAGATCGAGAGGCTTTTATCCAGGGAAATTGGTTATATGTTGAAGGCCTTACTAATTGCTTTCAGAATTTAAAGTATCATATTGCTATTTAGATAATGGATAATTTTGATTATACAAGAAAATTCCTTGACCCACAAGTGTAAGAAATCTTGGAACCTATATCTACTAGAGTACCTAATTTAAATTATGGTCTTGGATATATACCACCTAGGGGTGACCTCATGATTTTTGATAGTGACTCTTCTAAAGTGACTAGTAATGAGACTCCTCATAATGACACATCATCCCATTATAGATTTTTTGATGAGCTTGTTGACATATACCTATTTGATTCAAATGCCATTTTAACCTTAACCATTGGAGCTTCCCATCCTAAAGAAAGAACCCATTTTATTGGTGTTTCCCCTCCTAAAGTAGAACATCATATTTTTACCACTAAATTTTCCCATCCTGAAGTAAACCCTCATTATTTCCTATGCCTTTTCCATCTCAAACTCATTGATTGAGACCAAAAAAGATTGGTCATATGCCTTAATGTGTTTTAGAAATAAGAATCACCTATAGAATACATGGGCCTATGAGATGGATTGCCCATTAGTGATAACAAGGATTTGATTTTTCATTTAACCCTTTTACCTACTTTAGAGAGTAGGAAAATTTTCTCGATCATAATTAAAAATAAAAATCAAGATCTTTGGGTGAAATCCTCTTTGAGGCACTTGTCGATCAGGGAGAAAGTAAATACAAAGATAATCCTTCAAGTGAAAACCTATTTTAGGTGCTCTTAGGTAGGAAAGTTTGTTCATTCCCTCAAGATGTATAAGGTCAATTTAGCCCAAGTTTTATAGCTGGTACAATCATCTCCTCAAAACAACATCAAATGTTTTAGCATCTTGTTCTTGATTTTCTAGAGGTTTTTACACTTGGCCTTTACCTGAGATGGTAGATTATGATTGGTCACACTATCAAGAAATTTGGGAGGGAAAATAAGAAGATATGGTATAAATAAATGATCATGATCATGCTTTGCCTATAATTCTAGAAGATGGATTCACAATCCTTGTGGAAAATAGATAGAAATGAACCTAGGAACCTATGAGGATCTCAAAATTGTTTATTGTGGAGTTTCCATTAATGAAGTAGAATGTGAACAAATTATATCCCTGCTAAAGGATTATCTAGGCATCTTTGTATGGGCATATTTTGACATTCTAGGATTAGAACCAAACACGGTTGTGCATCTCCTTGTTGTCCATCTTGATTCTAAACTAGTTGAGCAAAAAATGAGGAAGATGCATCCACACATTACCCTATTTGTTAAAGCAAAACTATAAAATTTCTTAGGAGTAGGATTTATTAGGCCACTATATTACTTTGAATGGATCTCAAAACATAGTCCGAGTGAATAAAAAGACCTTGAGTATATGTATTTGTAATGATTTTAGAGATATCAACAAAGTGTGCCTTAAAGGTGATTTTCTTCTACCCAACATTAACATGATTGTTGACTCAACTGCTGGGTACAAGATGTTGTCCTTAATGGATGGATTTTTTGGATAGAATCAAATCAGGAGAGCCCAAGAATATCAGTACAAGACTTCATTCACCACTCCATGGGAAATATCATGTTACAAAATTATTCCACTTGGCTTAAAGAATGATAGAGCCACATATCAACTTTCCATGATTTTAATCTTCCATGACATGATGTAATATATTATTGAGGACTATGTTGATGATATACTAACAAAATTAAAAACAAGATCTGGATGTCTTTACATTCTATGAATAATTTTTTAGAGTTTTCATGAATATAAAATCTTTTTAAATCCTAAGAAATGTGTCTTAGAGTCACATCATGGAAATTGATAGGTTTTATTATATCACAAACAAGGATTGAAGTCAACCCTACCATAGTCAAGTCCATTATGGAGATGCCTCCACCAAATAATCTTAAATAGATGTGAATCTTGCAAGGAAAGATCTAATCTATATGTAGGTTCATTTTTCAATTGGAAGATAGATGCCACCCATTTACCCTTCTCTTGAAGAAAGGGACGAAATTTCAATGAGAGGAATATTGTTAGAATTTTCAAAACTCAAGACATATTTAGCCAATCTACCAGTCTTGAGACTGCCAACACCTAGAAGACCATTGCTTCTTTACATATTTGCAACTAAGCATGCATTAGGGGCACTCTTACCTAATATAGTGATCAAGGTAAAGAACATGCAGTGTATTATTTTATCCTCACTTTGGTGTCTTATGAACATAATTATACAACTATTGAGAAGGTGTGGTTAGTTATGGTGTTTACTACCCAAAAATTGTGACATTATATGCTAAACATAAAAAACTATTGTTATCACCAAGGTGGACCCCCTCAAATTCTTATTGTCCAAGGTACATATTCAAGGATGCATGGATAAATGGGTTATACTCCTAAGTGAATTTGACATTGAGTATCATAATCAAAAAGTAATCAAGGGGAAAGTTATTGTTGATCAAATTTTAGAAGCCCCTATCATAGATACTCGACCTCTAAAATTTTACTTTCCAGATGATTCTATTATGGCAATAGAATAAAAATCACAAGAACTTGAATAATAAAATCTATATTTTGATATCTCTTTTACATCTCATGGATCTAGAGCTAGCATATTGTTAATTACACCTTAGGGGGGTTTGATTCCCAAAGTATTTCATATACAATTTCATTACATGAATAATATGGCTGAGAATGAGGCATTGATTATAGAGCTTCACCTTACCATATAATGGGATATTTAGAGTTTAAAGGTTTATGGTGATTCCCAATTAATAATCAATCAGAACACTTATTAGTATCAAACCAAAAATGACAAGCTTGTTTCTTAAAATAAAATTGTTGATAATCTCAAAGGTAATTTTAAATCTATATAGTTTGAACAAATTCCAAGATAAAAGAATCGATCAGTTGATGCAATGGCAACAATTGATTCTATGATATATATTGATGGCAAAGCTAAAGAGTATCAGTTCCTGATTGAAAATCTTCTTTAGCTTACACACATTCTACCAGATTTAAAAAGGGTATGTGCCATTTCTGGTCATAATCCCCCACATGAATTACCCTAGTTCCAAGACTTTTATAACTACTTCCATGATCATGTTTTACTAGTTGACCTATCCAATAATTAGTATAAACTCTTTCATCACCATTTATCATGTTATACCCTCCTAAGAGACATGATTTATCATAAAGGCTATGATGGAATTCTTCATCATTATTTATCTTTAGGATAATCCAAGTAAGCACTAAGGGAGGTTCATGAACGAATGTATGGGCCCAACACCAATGTTTTAGTCTTAGACAATAAGGTCCTCAAAGTAGGCTATTACTATCTAAAAATGGAGACTAATGCTTGTAATTATGTATGAAAGTGCATTCCTTATTAATAACATGGTAAGTTGATACATTCACCTTCTTTACCACTATATTCCATCACAAAACCATAGCCATTCTCAACATGGGGCCTCAATATCATTAGGTAAACGAACCC
The DNA here is from genome assembly GCA_037957365.1 of Torreya grandis. Taxonomy (NCBI): domain Eukaryota; kingdom Viridiplantae; phylum Streptophyta; class Pinopsida; order Cupressales; family Taxaceae; genus Torreya; species Torreya grandis. The sequence goes on from JARHVA010006791.1 coordinate 28,946, forward strand.
AACATCTTAAGATGGGCATAAGCATATCCTAATTACTACCAAGTACATTAATAAGTGGATTGAGGCCATTCCTCTTACTTACATTAACAAGAATAAAATTTCTAAATTCATCCATTACCATATAATCTATAGATATGGCATCCCCCCACACATTATATCTGATAATGGTAGATCCTTTATAAACCAAGATGTAAAATCTCTTTACACAAAATTCAAGATCAATCACCATAAATCATCTCCATATAACCTATAAGGAAATAAAAATTTGAGGCATCAAACAAAACCATTGTATTCATTTTAAACAAGATTGTTAATGATGCTGGCCATAATTGGCACTTGAAAATCTTTCTTACCCTTTGGGCTTATAGAACTAGTCATTAGACCCCAATAGGAGCCACTACATACTCCTTATCTATGCCACATAAGTTATTATCTTTATTGAGATCAAGATAACATCCTTTAAAGTATAATTACATATATTCAAGATGATGAGGACTACATAGTCTCAAGGCTGCAAAAGATCAAACTTCTTGATGGCAAACATTTGGATGCCCTAGAAAACTTGCAACCCTATTAAAATAGATTATGGAGAAGCTAAAACAATTGTATTCTCCCTTGAGAGTTTGAGATTGGTGATTTGGTCCTAAAATAGAACCAAAATAACATAAACATTGAGTGTAATAAGAAAGGTAAGTTTCAACCTAATTGGTTAGGAACATTTGTTATCATGACAAACTATGGATCAGCAGATTATCAACTAGCTACACCAAATGGTGAAATTTTAGAGCCCATGAATATCATGCACCTTAGGATATTATATGTATGATAGATTCAAACCATTATCTACAAGACCACTTACTTTAGGGAAACTTGTGTCGAAGTCTTTTATCCCACTATTTTATAATACTTTAAATTATTATCACATGAACCCTATTACTTTCATGACTATTGATAGTGAAATCTTTCAGACCATTAGTACTCTAAACATCTTTTAAACTATCCTAGACCATCCTATTTTGGATTATATTCTTTGGACCATTCTCTTTGGGAACCACATTCTTTGTTATGTCGTGGGATTGTTATAACCTAAACATTTTTATCCCTTGACCAACTATGATCCTAATTATGTCTCATCATCATTATGAACACCTTCGATGCTAGTTCTACAAAATTGTTCATCTAGAATAGTATTTTTTAGCTTATTATATAGACAAGTGAAGAAGAACATCTTCTTAATTCAATTCACCCATGCTATGGCACAACATCTGAACAATGTCAATATCATATCATCCCTACAGTGGCAAACCATTATTTATTGTTTATTAATGATCAAAATTAGCCATGCTAGGACACAACTATCTTATCATGATCAAATATAGTATACTAGGGAACTTATTATTATCATATTTATAAATACCACATTCTCCCTTTTCTTATAATTCCAAGCTTCCCACACTTTTGGTTATGATGGTAATGTTTTAGTGTGAAACTTGTCTTAGGATTGATCAATGTCATAAGCATGCAGCTTATACTATCAAATTAGGTACGTTCAAAGTGTGTCCCTTAAATTTATTGAATGAATCCTTCCAATTACCCTATCTTTGGGGCCCATTATAACTCTAATTATATTTTAATCATTGATGGTAATCACACATGTGATCATTAGCTCATTAAGATGTGACATATTCCATGGGTTAACCTCTCATTATCCCTTTCTTTTTGAGAGCCTATCATTCTCTTTCATCCTAGTATGTCCTCTCAAGGGGGCATCATGGGTCATTTTTAATTTAGTATAGACAACTCTTTTATTTTAAAATATGTTTCTTCACCTGAATGTCTTGTTATGCCTTCTCAAAGAGGGAAAAAATATAGACATCCAATTCCTAACAACATTTGTATTGAAATTTTTTAATATTATTTGAATTACACTCAAATGCACATTTTAGGTCAAAATCACTAAAACACCTTAAATAGTTCAAACTTGTTATTTACAAGTGCTGATTTAGGCCAAAGTATCCCTAAATGGGGTAATGCATTTTATGTGATACCTAACTTTGATCAAATCATTCCAAGTCAAAATGACATTTTAGTACCTGGGTCCTCTGAATCACTCTTTTCTTCTAATTCATTATTACATGTCACTTACCTTTGTTATGTTTTCTTGGAAATATCCTAAATGATAATATGGTTCCAACACATATAACATCACATTCTAATTTTTATTAATTCAAATTACAACCCAATAATATGACTTTATGACCATTTTGATTAATTGAGGGCCAATTGCCAAAGAATTGCATAGATATTGATTAATCTTATTTAAGGAAAATTAATTCAATTCAAGATCTTAAGTGGATTTTTCATTGAGGTTATTGAATATTTTTTTTTAATTTATTTCTATTAACTGCATCACCTAGTGACACCATTTGTTTGAAAGTCATCCCTAGGCCATAAATGCATAAAATATCTAGATCATGGATTTCCATGCCTCATTAATTACCTTTCTTACCAGATCATTATGAGGTTATTTATTTATTTTAGACTCCAAAATTTAATGGATTCTTGGCCACACATCTTGATCTCAAGATGGACGATCACAATGCATTGTTATCACTCTCAAAAATATATAATAGGAAGGCATAGAACATCATTTTAAAGCTCAATTATTGTAATATTATAATGCTAAAATATCTTCAAAACTCATTTGTGTTCTTATTATTATATTATTAATATTTGGATTAAAGTCATTTGATATTAAATTAGATAGTTTCAATATCATGAGCCTAGGTTTTATGGAGTGTTCTTGAGACATTGGAGGACTTTACCATCATTATTGATGAAGACAAGAATTCTTGATCAAGGGGAGAACATATTTTTGAGACTATTATGAGAAATGGAGTAACTTGGGATGGTAATGGTTTACTTTCTTTCATTTTTATCTTACTATTATTAGCAAAACCCTGCATGAATAGATTAGCTTGGTTTAATTAGCTTTCTATGCATTTTTCTTTGATTTCTTGGACTAATGCTTGACTAGTCATTTCTTCTAATCCACTCTACACCTACAAGCTATGGTGACTAATAAAGGTATGATTTTACCTTTAATATTATATGATGGGTTTTTGGACCCTAAATAATACTTAGTAACCTACAAAATGAAATGGATCATAAAAGGGGTAACATCAAACAATGTGAATAAGTTTGAACTCATAGGGGATTTAGTAGGATGTGCATTGGAATTAATTTTAAAAATAAATGTAAATTCCCTTGATCTCACACAATTTAAATATTTTATAGTAACACTTTAAGGTAAAAAAATGTTCCAATAAAGTGATTCAAGACCTAAATAAAATTCAACAAAAATCTAGAGAAATGGTTGGAAAATATGATTATAGGTTCTTCGATGTGATGAACAAAATTAAATTTTTAAGAAGATAAAAATAACGTTGCTTGGTTTATGTAGGGTCTATGGCCAATAATAAGGTTTATTATTATGAAATCATAGTTCTCTATCTAGGCTGATGCTCAGTCTACTTACATATGAGTTGAATGAGATGCATGAAAATTATAATCCTAAATCAGGCTTATGGTATGTATAATGTGTCTATGAGGGACATAGTAATAATAATAACTATCCAAATATTTAAATAGATTATTATGAAATTTGTATGGTAGTTGGGAATCATATGTCTAAGTGCTAACTCCTTCAATAATATATCCAAAATTCACATAACATGTACTATAATTTTTTAAAATCTATAAATCATGATGAGATAAACTATTTATTTTCAAGAATTAAATCAAGATATAAAAAAGAACATCTTTGTAGTTTTGTCTCATCAAATACCCACTACAAAGCAAGTATTTCTAGGAATAGATGTGGAGAATACAAATGTGACTCAAGCTAGTCTAGGATGGGTTCCTTCATTGTCTCAAAAAAAGATTCCTTCATCACCACAGTATTAGCCAAAGGGCCTAGTAAACTATAATAATATGTCATCTCCCTCATACCAATGTTCTAGTCAGTATGGATAAACCTAAAATTGTAGACACCTAAATCTAGCTGTTGATAACCTCCAACCAGGATTTTGACCAATTTCCACTAGAATGCACAATTTGGCCTAAAAACACTAAAACACATTAAATGAGTTGAAATTGATATATTCAAGAACTGATTTTGGCTAGGGTATGTTTAAATGGGATAATGCAATTTATGGGCTAGCTAACTTTGAGTAGATCATTTTGATTCAAACTGCCAATTTTGTACCTAGGTGCTTTGGATAGCTCTTTCCTGTCAAATATCTTACATGAGACATGTGCCTTTGTTATTTTGTGTTAACAATATCCTAAATAGGATAATGGTTCCAATACATCTAATATAGACTTCCAATTTGAATACAGTCAAATTTTGGACCAGTAACAAGGCATTCAAATCAATTTGAGTAATTTGTGCACAAAGTGCTTAATCATGCTTAAGAACTAATTAAACCAAATTAGATCCTAATTAATAAATCAATGGAAACCTATGGAATATTTGTTTTTAGAAATAAATATTGAATATCTACATCATTAGGTGACATCATTTCTTAGGAAGACATCGCTAGGCCATAAATGCATCAAATATCATGATTCATGCCCCCCATGCCTCATCAAATCCCTTCCATGCCTATTTAATTCCCCTTTATCCAAGATATTAATGGGGATATTTGTATAATGAATTTAATATTTATATTTATCTTTAGCCACACATGTTAATCATGATATGGATGGTTCAATTTGATTCTAACCATTTTCTAAAATCTATAAATATAGAGGCCATGAACATCATTTCTAAGATATTTTGGTGTAAAGTTATTATGATTGAATATATTCAAATAAGATTGGATAATGAAAAGATATAATGCATAATAAATTCATAAATCCATTGAAATTAGTGTTATAATGTCCAAATATTGAGCCAAGTCAAGCCAAAGCCACAAGGTGCTAAGGAGAAGAGGAAATAGCCAAGCCTCCTATGATGAAGACTTCATGAGCACAAGTTGATCAAACCACTAAAAAAAGCATTTGGAGAATCTAAGTAAGGTGAAGGATTCTTATTTTTCTTTACTTTTTAGTTTTGCCTTTCATTTATTTATTTTATTAAGCTCACCCTAGTAACTAGGCCTAGATAGGTATGTTAGTTAGTGTGTTTTTATCAATTTGTTTTCATTTTGGGATTAACACAATACTAATCACCTCTCTTGATTAAAATTCCTAGTTCACATAATGTCATGCCTAGTGGGACCCAACACATCCCATGTATGAAAGATATCATGAGGTAACTTTAAAATTTTAATTTGGATGCTTAAAACTCTTTCTAAGTGATTTTCTAACTTCATTTGGCCATTTTTCTTTGTCACGGGTTTACATAGTCAACCATCGATAGTCAAAAGAACCATCAATGACTCAATAAACTATTTATAATAATTTTCAACCATTGATGGTTAGGTATAACCATCGATGGTTACTACCAAAACATAGACCTGTGAGTTAATAAGCAATTTTAAAATACTTGGTTTGGGGTCATACGGACTCCATTTTGGATGAATTTTTTTAAAGAACATGTTTTCTCCTAAATTTTTAGTATATGACATTAGTTTAGCTTAAATTTTCATATATTTTTCACAAAATTTTGAAAATCTATGTTTATGTTTCTAATCTAACATATTTACTTTTAGAGTGATTCCTTAAGGGTAGACAGGGATCCAATGGACTTCAAATTTGATAAATCATGTTTTAGAACACCTTTTGATACTTTTAAAATGAGATAGGAACATTATTTTAGTGCTTAATGTAAAATTTAGGTGCTTAAGTAAATATCTTTGAGCATTATTTTTTAAATTTCAAAATCTTAAGACCAAGGGGTGAAAAGAACACCATACACCTTTTGATTTGGGGCTTCAAAATTAACTCATCTTTCAAAGCTTTTGTATTCACTACTTGTTTCAATTATCACTTTTTTTTCACAAAATACAAGGATGTTTCATGTATGCTCTTCTATTTTCCCCCTTTACAACACCCTTGGAATCAAAAGTGCTTTCCTTATTTATAGATTACCTAGACCAAGGCATAGAAAGAATGTAGTTTAAAGCACTCCCTAGAAAATCTCAATAGTATTGGGTGACCTTGACATGACCCTAAAGTCTTTCTATTTTATGATTTTTTATTTCATGCAAACTTGGTTTGTGAGGGGGGCTTCATTACCTCTTATGAGTTCTTTAGGGAAGCTTTGACTTGAGGTTTCATCTCCTAGAATTGACTTCATCCACTCTTTCTAAGTTGGACATGGGACATATCTGCATTTGGACATCACACTATGCTGAGTAAGCAACAAGATGTAGTGGTTACAAAAAGGACTAAACCTTTTTAAAACAATCCAATTGTCATAGACACCTAATTCCCATGATTTTATTTTACATCATTTGGCATGAAAGTCATTATGCAATTGATCCCCTTAGAAACATTTAAAAAACTTACTAGTTTAGTCAACCCCACATTGTCATACCCTTGCTATGATTTGGATGATTATACTTAGTGTATTTTGTTCATTTTCTCATTTGGTATGTTTTGAGATTAAAACATGATTATTTATTTGTAAACCATGCCAAAACCAATTTATCTATATGTCACTCTTTTGTCTAAAGAGGCATTATGTTGACTATTTTACACCACACTTATTCCTTGAAATTTTTGTTAAACTTATTTGTGCATGTGTCATTTATGTTGAGGGTAGCATTATGCTACCCAAAACTTGTGAAACCATTTTAAGCCTTTATGTCTTTTGAAACATAACATAGATCACATCATTCAAGTATGCTTACACCATTAGGATACTCAATTTATTTCAAGACTTGTTTACCATTGTATCAAAAAATGTTTATTTCAAACAATGTCATGTATACCATTTGAACCTTATTTATATGCCATCATGTTGTTTGATCTTCTCTAGCTTGTTTGGTCAAATAATACTTTTCAATGTTGAGTTTTTAATTAACCTTGTCAATTCTGAATTCAAATATTGATTGATTTCTATTTAGGCCTCAATTCATGGGGTTGATACATAGATATTTATCTTTTGGGTTGCATAAATTTGGTTAATCGATTACCAATATTTGAAAATTATTGATGGTTTATTTGGTCAAATGCCTATCCTCATCATTGCTTGTGCCTTTATTTGGGAGAACATCATCTTTCTTCAAATATTATTTTGTCTTACACCTTATGCCAACTGATCATGTTTATGTTTGATTTTGTGTGATAGGTTTATGTCAAAGTTGTTTTTAAACTTATTAGATTAAATCCAATCACATCATGCCTTTGTTTTAAGTCTATATTTTAGTGTTGTTTGTCCAAAATTCCTAGCACATGCATATTTAAGCTTAGATTTTGACTCCATATTTGGACAAAAAACCTAGAGACTCTTTTCCCTTTTCTAGTTTAGACCTTGTTTGGAATACTTTGACCTAGACCTTTGACATGCCAATGCCATTTTTTATTTAGATGCTTAATATTTTGTGTATGACATTTGACATTAGACTATTTTATGCTAAGTCTTAGCATAAATCATTTTATAGATACAACTCCATTTTTAGACCATGTTCAAGATACAGCTCCACCTTTGACCAAGTTAGACCAAGTTTGAACCTTTTGTCCTTTAGACATTATTTTTTAGAGTTTACAAAACTCTAAGCCTTTTTGTTTTCAAAGATTTCATCATTTATGTAGACATGTATAGCTACACTTATGGTGGATTCATGTACAATACAACTTATGATATAATGGCCACATAAAATCCCAGTAAGAACCCATATAGTGAATGGTTTTCTAAGGAATTTTATTATTCTCCCTAGAATAATCTATATGGGGAACATAGTCAAAATCCATAAAATCTAAATTGAGACCTTGATTTGTATGAAAATGCTTGTGAGGAGGACTTTGAAGACCAAAATATAGATAATGTTGTTTGAGATATGGATCCATACCCTCTTTACAATAATTAGTACATAGAACACAATTAAGAACCAACTTATGACCCAACTCACAACTAGCATGATATGATTTATGAGGAAGATTTGGATGCTTTGGTTTATGCAAATATTCAAGATCCACCACATCATACCATTTCTATTTTAGGACCTCAATGTCACACCTTTCCCATACCAAGACCTCATCCTTTGATTTGTGCAAGTAATCAGGCTCCACAATGTCAAACAATTTCTATATTAAGACCTCATCCTTTGGCTTCTGTGAGCAATAATGCTCCACAATGCCCCTTCATCATTCTAGGACCTAGTCCTTTGGCTTGTGTGAATAGTCAAGTTCCACAATGCCCTATCGTTACCATTTCAAGACTTCATCCTTTGGCTCATGAGATAAATCATGCTCCCTAATTCCCTACCATTATCCAACCATAGGCCATTCCTCATCCAGGACCAATCTCATCCAAACCTCAATCAATCCAATCATTTAAAGACCAAGTTATGTTCAAAACTAGTATTTTCTAACTCATTGGAAACCAAGGCCAAAATAACCAATCAATTCAAGATATTTTTGTTAAAATAATCACTTATGATAAGTCAAATTATGATGAATCACCTATTAATCCTATACCAATGGTCGAGGTGTCTCACTCTGACAAGCCAGTCTTTATTGAGTCACTTCTTAATAATTATAACCAACTTTAGGCAAATCATTACCTTGACCATGTGCCTATTTTTCAAGAGCCTCTTATTAACAATTTAGTCTTTGAGGAGTTATCTCTTGACCTTTTTCCCATCTTAGAGGAGTCTCACTTTGAAAAACCAATTTTTGTGGATCTCATTATGTCATCACAAGCTATTACTTGTCTAATACCAAACATTCAACAAGACATCATTGTAATATAGTACCCATCAGATGAAGAATTATAGTTAGATTTGGGTTTTATTATCGTATTGACATCATATTTAGCATCAAAATTAGAATCAACATTAGTCTCAACATCATATTCAGAGTCTAGTGAGTTGGAATCAGATTTAGATATAGAATATGTTCATGACTACTATAACATTGGTTATACATGCCTACCAGATCAATATGAATAAATTTGTGATCCTTTCATTGTTTTTTAGGATGGTTACTTTAGAATGTACACAAGTTCTCCTAGTATCTTCTATGAGGATTATGTATCCTCTCCCCATTCCATTACTATTCTACATGCCATTACCATTAATCAAAATAGAAATATTATTGACATTCCATCTACCACAAGTGTTGATTGGGATGGAAAGAATAACACTTTGTTGAATTTCACCCATGGTGACATAGCATTTGAAGAAGATCAAGGAGGACAAGATGAAATACATGTAGCAGAAGAACATTCTCCTAGTGAAACTTTTTAAGAGGCACTACGGGAGACACAAAGTTCAAACCTAGCATCTTTTTGTGAAACTTTTTTAGAAACACTAGAAGACAATCAAATTCAAAAGCCAATGTTCATTAGTGAAAACTTCTTAGAGGTACTAAAGGACAATCAAGATAACTTCATTAGTGAAAACCTCATTGAGGTACCAATAGCTAAGCACAAAATTTATTCACTACTTGATGGCAACAAAATTAAATATCAAATCAAAATAGATTCATATTTATAGCCTAATCATATGGTATCTATTTTTAGGCCCAAACACTAGAAAAGTCTGATGGTCTTATTGAGAGAACAATTTTTTAGCCCCACCACAACTAAAGTTATGTTAAATATGGCATCAATAACATTACGCATGACTAAACATCTTGATCTTCATTTATTTCCCCACCATTCCACATTCCATTATCATCTACATTCCATTTCATAATCAAACCTACCATCTATTATTTATCCCTATTTACCATCCATGGTCACACTTTCCCTTTTAGAGGCTATAAAGATACCTTGTCTCAATATCTAAAGGAATTAAAATCAATGACCAATGAAGATCACAAAATTATTCTTGAAAACTAAATATGTTGGCTATTCTTGATAGAGCAGCTATTCAGATAAGGTATGGGCTAGAAATTAACATGATCAAGTATTCTATTTGTATTATTTTTTGATTAAGATGTGCATCTCCCCATCAATAGGAACAATAGAATCATATTCCATTTATCACACTTAGACCAAAAACATGCACCATAATGTTTCATTTTGCCATGTCATTGCCATTATTACATATCCTTTTTCCATTATCTCATATTCCTACCATTTACCCCATCACTTGGGGGCATCCCTCTTACCATTTTTATCTAACCTATCAAAAACCATCATTATTCTAAGCAAAAACATATCATCCTATCATTCCATTCCTATCTAGACAAAAGCATATTTTTAGTCATCTTACCAAATCCTATTTTGATATTGGTTCCTTTGGTTCTTCTCACATTTTTCATGAGGAGATTTTGATCAAGATTAAACTCTTATCAAATCCATGTTTACAATGATAGTCTATGAAAGTAGTATGATAGTTGATTTGGGAAGACATCTTTCATCTTCTATCAAGTTTGTTTATGTGAGTCTGATTATAATTGCCTATGGGCAACTTAGTTTTTCACCATTCTTGATACTAGTTATAAGCACCCATGGGAAAATTAGTATAATTAACCTATTCCATTTTATCCTAGTCATAACTACCTATGAGAAAACTATGGGCAACACTTATTTACCATGCATTTTCACATCACCTTGCCATCACTATTTTTATTTGAATAGCCATTTGCTAGATTTGAGAACTTGTTGGGACCTAGTTGGTTTTTCCCCACCTTTTGTGTGGATGGAATTACTATGACTTGAGGTCATTTTAGGACTATGTAGTTCATTCTTATTTCATGTTGAGGTTACCTTAGTCTTCCTTTCTATACACTCTCATCATTTTGTGAGCAACCTAAGCCAAATGCTCTTGCCATTTTCTGAGTAGGTATGTTGTCATTCTTGATCAAGTTAAGATACCTTAAAATACCTTAAAAGATTTAAAAAATATAAAAACATTTGTCTTATCTAAGCCTAGTCAGTTATCCTCAATCTGCCTTATTATGGCATGGTAATTATTAGGATGCTTTCTTTTGCTTTTGTTTTTAGGATTTTTGTTTATTTATTTATGTGATTTTTTTTGTTTACTGTTTTTTATTTATTTATTTGTTTGTTCACTTGACTATTTGTTTGCTTTCAATATTTTTGCCTTGACTCAGTCTATATGCATTCATTGGGTGATTCCTCAAGCACATTATTCTTGAGTTTATCCATATTCATACATCAACCTTGTCATCATGGTTTTTATCATTGGTGTATTATTTTCAATCATTTATTATATTGAGAGTCAGCCCTTATCCATTTTTTAGCCAAGTCTTTATGGTGTTTTATCATGATGCCTACCATCATATGCTATAGAAAAAATCAACTTCAAGAAGGTATACAATCAATGGAGCCATAGAATTTTCTCCTTCGTACCTTGGCATATCATTTCAATTATATTTATTGAATCAATCCATTAACCATTATATTTGTATCATTGCTAATCAGAATGAGAATCCCTTGTTGGCAAGTAAAACTAAATCATTTCTATTGATCAATCTTATTCTTCTAGCCATCTCTTGCATCTACATTTGTATGGATTTGTATTTAATTTGTATTCTAGATTATATCCTTGATTTATGCTTGCTAATCATCCCTAACTATGGCACCATCATATTTATCCAATCTAGGTCCTCTTAATGATTATAACCACATATGGACAAATCATTATTTTGACTTTTATTCTTGAATTTAACTACCTGGAAAATCAAAATCCTTTTTAAAATCAATGCATGCAAGTATTTTATCATTTGGATTACTCTCAACCATATATTAATCCCACCTTTCTTCTTGCTTATTTTCGAGGGGCCATCCATCAATAAATGTCATGACCACTCCCTCGAGGGGCCATCATAATAGGCTTCCCAAACACTGTTTGGAGCTTTTTTTTCAATCATTATCTTCTTTTTGGCATACAGACCATCTCTAATTATTTTATAAGACATTTCTTTTCCTATGGTTTGGAACATCTTCCCAAATAGGGAAAAACTATAGACACCTAAATCTGGCCACTAATAACCTCCAACCAGGCTTTTGACCAATTTCCACCAAAATGCATAATTTGGCCAAAAAACACTAAAACACATTAAATGAGTTGAAATTAATATATTCAAGTGCTAATTTTTGATAGGGTATATTTGAATGGGATAATGTAATTTATGGGCTAGAAAACTTTGATTAGATCTTTTTGAGTCAAAATGCCAATTTTCCACCTAGGTGCCCTAGATTGTATTTTTATCAAATCTCTTGCACGAGACATGTGCCTTTGTTACTTTGTGTTGACAACATTATAGATGGGATAATGGTTCCAATGCATTTGATATTGAATTTAAATTCCAATCCAGTCAAAATTTTAACCAATAATAAGGCATTCTAATAAATTTGAGTAAGTTATGCAGAAAGTGCTTAATCATGCTTAAGATCTAACTAAACCAAATTATATCCTAATGAAGAATTCCATTGAAACTTGATGAATAATTTTTTTTAGAAATGAATATTGAATATCTGCATTATCAGGGGACCTCATTTCTTAGGAAGACATCCTTAGGCCATAAATTCATCAAATATCAGGATTCATGTCCCCCATGCCTCATCAAATCCCTTTTATGCCTATTCAATGCCCCTTTATTCCAAATATTAATGGGGATATTTTTATAATAAATTTAATATTTATATTTATTCTTAGCCATACATCTCCATCTTGAGATGGATAGTTTAGCTTTATTCTAGCCATTTTCTAAAATCTATAAATATAGAGGCCATGAACATCATTTATATGTTATTTTGGTTCAAATTTATTATGCTCAAATATCTTCAAAGAATCTTGGATAATACAAATTTATAATGCACAAATAATTCCAAAATCCAATGCAATTAGTGTTATAATGTCCAAATATTGAGCCATGCCCAAGCCACAAGGTGCCAAGGATAAGAGAAGATAGCCAAGCCTCCTTTGATGAAGACTTCATGAGAAAAATCTAACCAAGCCACTACAATTAAAATTTGGATCATCTAAATAAGGTGAAATATTCTTGTTTTTCTTTACTTTTTAGTTGTGCTTTTCATTTTTGTTTGTTATTAAGCTCACCCTATTAACTAGGCCTAGAGATGTATGGTAGTTAGTGTGTATTTATCAATTTATTTTCATTTTAGGACTAACACAATACTAATCATCTCTCATGATTCAAATTCCTAGTTCATAATAACAACACAAATCTTCAAAAGTAATAGGAAAATTGGCCTCCAAGTTCCTATCAACATCAATATAGGGGATATGATGTGAAAATTAATCATCAATGAGGATAACTAGACAATAATACCAAGGTTGGGGGTATCAATAGAATACATGAGGATATAAAGGGGAATATAAGGGAAATATTATGGTGGATGTCAAGGAGGTTAGAATAATATAATTGGAAATCTTGACCCCCTACGTAATGTTATCTATGTGAAACATATAATCATTATGCGAAGAACTATCCTAACAATCCTTAGAGACAAGTGTTTTGTGTATATTTTAGGGTGGAAGGTAAATATCAAATATTATATTAACCTATTCTTAAGAAACAAATAAAGGAGAATCCAATGCATAATGTAAATATGATCAATGTGTAGACAAAGGAAAATGCATTTGTGTAAGATTTCATAAGGCAACAGAGATTTGAACAAGGCTTACCTATTTTATAAATGACTCAAGATCATGGTATTATAAAAGATTAATGGGATAAGTATCATGATCCTACAACAAAATAAATTTAATGTATCAAGTTGTATAGGTATTATAGTAAATACAACTGAAACTAGTTTATGATGATGATAACATAATTATTGATGCTCAAATGTATGGTATAATTATTAGGATAATGTGACAAGAGGGACTTATGAGGAAATATCTGCTAAAACTACTTAGTACACTATGTAATGAGGACATATTTTGTAATATCACTAACCTCCTATACAATCTCCTAGAGTGTGCATAGTGAAGACAAATGAGGGTAGATAAAGTAGTTTGGTATGTCAAAACCAAGAAGCCTTAGGATTTAGTTTCATAAATTGATATTGCATTGGTTGGATATGAAATCCCAAATTTAGTATTTAACTTTAGAAGGAAAATCAATATGATTCCTTGATCAACATGGTAAGCCATTGGCTAACCAAATTTAAGATATAGTCTAATAACACTGAGTTTAGTAGATTATGGTAGAGACAAACCCATTAGATGGTTAGAATACATTGAAAGGAAATGGTTGAGCTCAATTTACAAGGGGATTTTGAGGTCATCAACATGAAGATAAAAAAGACTCATTACCTTGCCTTAATCAGTAAGAAATGGGCCTATGATGGCCAAATGATTATTAACACTATGTCTAATTAGTTATAAATGCATCAAAAAGATAAAATTGTGGTCATACCTTTAAATAATTCTAATAAAAAACCATATATGATTCCTAAAGAGATAAATTATCCTTATGCTTATGGGGACAATAATTGGTTTAATATGGGTAAAGATGAAAGTAAAAATGGGGTGTGGTCTATAGAATGTCAAAAGTAGAAGCTAGATACTATCTAGGAAGAACAACAATTGGTATTCAAACCTATTATAAAAAATTCTCTCATTAGGTAGGTTCACATCGAGGATTGTGTTTCTCCTTCAGTGAAATAACCAACCAAATCTAAGGTAGAGTTCCTGTATAATAATAGTGCAACTATGATTGACTATATTGAATCAACCCCAAAAGGTATTCTACCCTAGGATTTCGTATCATCCATAAGTGATCACTTAGATGCACATATCTTTAATTGGTCTCACAAAGATAATCAATTTTAACCTCTATGCATGATGTTCACTATAGAATGATAGATACCTAAATATTTATGATAGAGGATCTCAATCAATTCGTATTGAGGCTTGAACACCATGTACCATATATGGAATAATGAGACAATGCACTCAATTATGCACTAAAAGGAACTACTGTGACATGGTGGTCCATACATAAAAATTTAGAAATGCATTAGGAATAATCATGAAAAATATTGGATGCAAGGTTTTAGCTACCAACTAGTGTTAAATAAAAAAGGCCTTTCTTTCAAAAGGATCAATTTATATAATTTCACATCCATTAGTGGGTGGATATACAAACCACACAAGGAGTATAACCATAATAATGGGTACATATATTTAGTCACACCCTTGCACCTCTTCCAACATCTAGGTATATGTGTCAAGAGAATATAAGGGAAACTAAACATTGGACACAACTTTACCCAAATTTCATTCAAACCTATTTGTTTTAATATGATAATCCACTAGTATATAATTCCTCGTAGAGAAATTAAAAAATTCTATGTCATGGATGAATGCAAGATTTACCAAATATTTTTGAATCATCATGTCATTAGGAAGATTCATAAGACTTAGATCTCACACTACACAATCACAAATCCAACCAAAAATAAAAATCTTTGTTCAGTCATGTAATAATTTTTTTGATCTGATAGAATCAAGTGATAGTGACAGTGAAGGAGATGTCAATCTAGAAGGGATTTTTGATCCCTAATGTCAATATAAACCTAAACTAGTGCAAAACATAGATCAAATGGAAGAGGCAAAATTACACAGTATTAACATTCCACAATGTGAAGGTAAACACATTATATAACATATTATGCCTAATAGATCAAACAAGATATATCAAGAACCTTTACAAAATATTGAAGGAAATATTGGGAGAGAATTGGCCCCTATGCTTGAAAAAATGGGATATTATTGGTGAAAAGAGTAAATATATGAGGCCTTGTATCTTTAAGAGATTATCAAGATGTGTTTCCAAGAAAACTCTTAAAGGTAAAAGGCATAGATCCATCTCTGGCATAAAATCACATAAAATTAAAAGAATGTGTATGCCTTATCAAAAAGTGACCCTACATGCTCAATCCTAATATGAAAACTAAAGTAAATATCTAAATAGATTGAATGTAATAATCTAAAAATATTTATCCAAATGAAAAGGTAGAGTGGGTGAGTCCCATGATTATTCAACATAATAAAATAGGAGAAATTCACATGTGTAGGGATTACTACACACTCAATGATGCTTGTGTTAATGATCCATTTCCTATTCCTTTTATAGATAAAGTACTTGAATCTATGGTTACGTATGATGTATATTCCTTTATGGATGGTTTCAGTGGATATCATTAGATTTTGATTACTAAAGAGGATAAAGCCAATACCACCTTCACTACTAAATGGGTATTATTTGAATACAAGGTAATGCCATTTGGTTTAAATAATACACCTACTATATTTTCAAGATCTGTGGTAAATGTGTTCAAATATTTCATTTATGATTTCCTATAATTTTATATAGATGATTTTTTTATCTTTTATCTATTTAAATAACACTTGTAAAAACTAATATTGATGTTGGAACAATGTCAGGCTTTGCACATCTCTTTAAATTTAGAAAAGTGTCTATTATTTAAACATTTTGGTGTCTTGTTGGGCCACATTGTATGTAATGATGGAATTTTGGTTGACATAGATAAAATTATTGTTATAGTAGGAATTCCACCTCCTATTAAATTAAATGAAGTGCAAAACTTCCTTGGTCATACTTAATATTATGAGAATTTTATAAAAGGGTATTCAATTATATCTAGATCTATGGAGAAACTATTGTGCAAGGATACCAAATTTCAATGAACAACATAATGTCAAATAACATTCATTAAATTAAATATAAGGTTAATAAAAACACTAATCTTAGTATTTCCTGATTGGAAGAATCTATTTCATGTATATGTGGATGATAATAGCATCACAATATGACTATCTTAACACAAATAGGTGAAGGTGGGTTAGACCACCTGATAATTTTTTATAACATAAAACTATTAGCTACAAAAATTAATTACATGACCATAGATAGAAACACTATCTATGGTGTTTACATTGAAAATTTTTAGGCATTACTTACTGGCTACTCTTATTGAGTTCTTCATGAATCACTAGACATTATGATACCTGGTTAATAAACCAATACTAGGAGGGTGTATATCAAGGTGGTTGATGATATTTTAGAAATTTTAGTTTTTTATTAATGTTAATCTAGGATGAGATAATGTGGGAATATATCATCTCAACTAACTTCACAATGATGAGGAATTAGAGGAACTCAAAGATGAATCCCCTAATGTGCATTTATTTATAACTTTTATAGTTCTTGATAACATGGAGGACATTGAAAATATATTAGAGTAGGGATGTTTTCCTACTCACTACACTAAACAAGATAAGAAACAAATGGTTGCCTGAGCCATACCCTATAGTCTCATTAATGGATTATTATATAACCTTGGAAAATATGATGTATTGCCTAGGTTATCTCTAGATCATGAGTAACTACATATTCTTCAAGAGGCTCTTCAAAGAATTTTAGATAGTCACTTTGTAGTAAAATCCTCTACAAGGAAAATATTTTAGAGTGGTTTTTTAATGGTCTACATTATTTCAAGATGCACACAAAGTTTCTAAACACTATGATGTGTATCTAAGAATTGGTAAGCCCAACCAGTGAGACAAAATGCCTTTGGTACCTATGCTTGTAGAAATACCATTTGATAAATAATAAATTAGTTTTTTTTACCTATAGCTCTCCAAATAAATCAAAATCATGCGCTATATATTATTACTATGATAGTCTATTTCATGAAATGGGTAGAACTACTACTTTAAGCTATGGTGCAAGATATGCTATCAAGTTTTTATTTGAAAACATCAGAACAAGGTTTGGATGTCTAGTTAAGTTGGTAAGTGATAGAGGCATGAATTTTATAAATATTAATATCAAGACTCTTATTAAAGAGTTCATTATATTGCATCATAAAATCATGTCTTACCACCCACAACCAAAGGACAAACATAAACATCCAATAAAGTTTTGAGGAAGGTGAATATACAATATTCAGAGAGATGATTGGGATTCAAATTCCTATAATTCCATGGGATTATTGAACACATTAAAAGAAAGATAGTGGATTCCTTCCATTCTAATTGATATATGACCCTGAGTAAGTAATGCATATAGAACATATTATGCCTAGTCAGCACATTACAATGATCATACAATTAGGAAATTAGGATTCATTAAAGGCACAGTTAATGGATTTCACCATGATGGAATAAAATAGATTAATAACATAGTAGACATAATAGATCAACAAATAGATTCAAAAATCATGGCATACTCATAACTTGTGATCTAAGCTATTTTACCTAAACCAAATAATATTGCTTTATGAGAGTAGATTTAAAGCATTACATAGAAAGCATTATATGGAAAAGACCCTAAATCATTCATGAAGTATCACCATAGGGTACCATAGTAATAAAATATATATAGGGTACCGTATTATTAGGATGTATAAATGGTTGTAGGCTTAAGTCATATTGTCTTTAATATCTATCATTCTAATAAAAAATTGAGTGGGTGCTAAGTAGCACCATGTAGTTAGGATTTCATATAATGTTATATATTTATGTTTTTTTTTAGGTTAAAATATTTTTATAGTGTTTTCATTATTTCATAACACATCAAAACCACTAGGAACTAGTTATCATCAAAGGATGTGATCACATTATAGAGACATATCATTAAAGATAATTCACTTCAACTACATAAAGCATTTTAATTAAGTTTGATAAGGAGGTGAAAAGATAGGTGCAATGATAAAAATTCTAATGGTTAGGTTAAATCATTAATGTCATGGCATTTCAATAATATTTTGTCATTCTCAAAGTATATTTGGTAATAAAAGACAAGTGGATACATAAAGCAAATTGATTATCCAAAAGGATAGCCACTCATCTATAATAACTAACAAAAAATTAAATTAAATATCATAGGCACTAAGCATCCATATGAAAGTAAATTATATCAATTTAAATTAATTAAAAAAGGGACATTAATGCACACACAATCACTGCATTCAAAGGAGGTAGTGACATGAAATTGGGTACTAAAAACTATATAAAAATAGGGTATGGATAATGATAAAACATTATAATATTCATCTAAAAATATACTTTTGTGATATGCCTTTTGAATACCTAATCATGAATGGAATTAAAACCAGAGAGCAACTATCTAGAGTAATCGTTCAGTCTAGACTATCGATCAAACATTTGAGAGATGGCAATTATTTATTCCAATATCAAATACACAAAAATAGGAAATGGGAATTGGGATAGGTATTAAAAAAATAAAATATAATGATCCATATATGTTCAACTTCATATATTTAACATAAACTAATTTATTTCCCATGATACTCAAGGAACAACACAAGCAGGAGCCGTAACACTTCAACATGCATTGTGAGGTTCTAACACTAATTGGTTAAATAATTTGCCTACATTTTGGTAGTTAGATGAGGTTATGATGAGTTTGTTAAATATATATAATCAAGGGGATATCCATTTACCTTAGGATGTTATAATATATATTTCTATGAACACCATATCACATGTAACCATTCTACCTAATTATGTAAAATCTCTCCTACCTTATAAGTTTATAATGCCACCAATCCATTTAAATATTAGGGAAAAATATACCAATAAGGTAGGGAAAGTAATAAATATTTACTTGATTAAATATTATTCACTATGCATCATGGTTCAATGTATCACTAAAAGATTCTGATAAACCACCAAGTAAGTGAAATAAGTGATTAAAGGCATAATTTACATTACCTAGTGCAATATGAAGCTGCTTGAGGATTTTAACTAACCTAAGTTTTGGGTAGCTGATCATACCAATAATATATATAAGGTACTTTTACGAATCACACATACCATCTAGTACCAATTTTTACTCCTTTTATTGTGCTTCACATAGTGGAAATGTCAACTGGGGCCAGTGAATGTAACTCTAGGTTTTTGGCCCGATAATACCTTCACAAGTATTACATGGACTAAAATAGGAAAATATTATGATCAATTGGAGTTATTTAACACATGTTGGTTTGAATCCATATCCTTGATCCAACCACATCCCAAGATCTGACATGATGTAATGTAGTATATAAGACAACATGCTTCAGTTACCAAATTCCATAATGGCATACAAATCAAGTTTCATGATTTGTCTACTTAATTTGTCACCCCAATAAAAATTTTAATTTTAGTAATTTAAGTGAAGGCTAAAGTGTAAAAGAAAAATGTCCTAGCTATGAGGTTGGTACCTTATTTACAAGTCATCCATGCACAAGCACAATAACCACAAGAAGAACAAGAACCTTTGTAATAAATAAAATAGTTTCAAGCTCAACTGACACAACTAGTAAAATGACAATTTAAAATAAAATAATATAAAGTAAAGATTAAAACACCTATGGATATATTCTCACCAACTCTACCAAATAAAATAACCCAACAAACAAAGTCCTTGTTAGAGCATCCCATGGTTCCAAAGATAGCTATTGAGTGTGACCTACTTGAGTTGGGAGTAGAAGAATGGAAATTACTCCAATAAATGTTAAAAACATCATAAAATAAGTGTATGATGTAGATGAGGAAAATTATTTCTTATTTTGGAAAGTAGCATGTACTTTTCAAGTGAAAAATCAAGTAAGACAAGACCTTAGGGTTGATATTACTCAACCACCTCATTTTGTCCTTATTGATATTATAAGACAATAAGTAACTTGATTTAATATGGAGGATAAAATATTTTAAATAAAATTAGTTACAATATCCCCATTTACATAAATGGTGGATTTACTTATAGAAGGTAATCCTACATAAGTCTTATTTTGGTGACCATGCACACGTCCTTATGTTAAACCATCACAAACTATGCAAGATAGGATGGTGAATTTTATCAAACCCCTAATATAAAGTGGTGTATATAAATATTAGCTAACACAAAAACCTCATCCCTAGGGTCCAAAAAAGTAAAATAAAACTCTCAAGCCTCTAGCAAAATCAAAGAGAAAAACATTGGTACATAAAGGTTAACTAGGTGAAGTGCAATCACTTAAACATACCAAATCTGATGACAAAATACAAAAGGATGATAAACCCATTGATATAAATATGACCAAGTAGATGAAAAACAAACTATGTAGGACACACCTGAACTAGAGGAGGTAAAGGAGGAAAAAAAAGAGAAAAAAAACACAAGAACAAACACAACCAGTAGTTAAACACAATCTCACAAAAAACCTAATGGATTTTTAAGGTTTAAGTCATTTCACTTATTCTAATAACAAGAAATTAAATCTAATATAATGCACACCAATTCTTATGGCATAAAGTGGGGGTTATAAAAAATAAAACAAACTAAACTAAGCATGTATTATAAGACATATACTCACGTAAATGTATATAAAATCCTAATACATGGGAGAAGAATAAAAATCCATTATCTATCTACTCTTACAAAGGAGAAATAAAGGTAGGAATACTTAACTTTGAAGACAAACCCGTTGAGCCTCAATCTTTCCCTTGGCTAAGGTGCTTCACAAAAGATTGTGTGGTATGTAAAGATAATGAAGATTAATCATATCTAGGATATAAAACCTATCTACACATCCAAAATACTTCTCCACAGGATAAGATATGTATCTCAACATAAATTATGGAACCCTAAGCTTTATTCCTTAAGTAGAATGGTTAGTACTTAGATATTTTCTCACACTTCTTCTCTCTTAATTCTCATCTTATGAAATGGTGGGAAATGAACTTGTATATATAGGTGAATCTTTGCCTAAATCCTCCAAAAAGCATTGGTTATATAAGGTCAACCTAGTTGACCTAGTGTGTTTTTAGGAATGATTCACTAAATCTGAGTTATGTCGATTGAAAGGATAACAAGCTAAGAAAGTGTAAAATACCCTTAAACTATAGTGGGTTAACCTAGTTGACCTAGTACTATTGACTGACCAAAAGGGTATTAAGGCAAGAAAAAGAGGTTTGGAAAGAGGAAAAGACTTGAATAGGTAGGACTAAGAAGAATAAGATTAGGGTTAATTATTTTAGGAGACAAGTATGTAAATGGCATGTGGGAAAAGGGACAACAATATTATGAAGCACCGATGGTCTACCCACCCATTTCCTGGTGCTCCCCTTAAGGCATGCACTTAGAGAGATTGAGACTCAATAGGTTCCTACAAGATAAGAAGTGTCAGTAATCAATAAAATTTGAAAATATTATGTGTATACATATGCCCCACTTGAAACTCATCCAATGTCACATAAGTGCAACACGAGATGGTTCTTTGGGTTAGAACATGATAACACATAATGCTAATGCTAAGTAAATTGAATTAAGCATCAAATAAGATAAGTGAAAGGATTGAATTAAAAACAACACACCTTAACTTACCTTAGTATCATAGACTAAAAAGTAGACTACAATAGATGTGAAGGTGTCCAATGTAGAGAACACTAGACAAACCTATAGATGTTGGTGAAAAAAATAGCCAAAAATTGAGATTTTTGGAAAATTAGAATATGATAGTGGAAAATAATATCTACATCATCATAAATCTAATGCATTTTACATTTTGAAAATGGATGAGTAAAAATAAAGATATAATCAAAACAAGGAATCTATAAGATAATAATTGAATAGTTTGAATTGCTAAAAGTGTTTTTAAATAGGGAAAAAGATAAGTCATTTTATTATTTTGATTTGTGAGAGAGGGAAAAGAGTGCTCTAAAGCAAAACAATATAGGATGATGAGGAGATGACATGATGGATAGGGAGAGGCTCCAGAGGTGGCAACAAGTGTACTACATGTATGCAACTAAAAATCTCAAACCAAATTTTGAAATTTATATTGAATTAATTTAAGCATTTTTATTTGTCAAAATGAAATAAAATTAGATTCTAGGGTAGAAAATAGGAAGAAAAAAATGGGTCTAAAGGGTTTAAGAATAAAATGAGAAAATTGCACTTTTTTAGGAAAATGCAAGGGGTTGGTGGGCAAAAAGCACTAGGTCTACCTACTTGACCTAGTAGGCTATAAATGGGCAAAATCGATAGTATTGTTAGTAGGTATGGGTTGACCCTATACATTTTTTAGGTTAAATGCCTATTTTAGAGTTTCTATGTGGTCTGAAAGGTCCAGAATGGAAACTCAACACTAGGGAGGGCAAGAAAAGGGGGTTGACTCAGATTTTAGAGTCAACCAAGTAAAAAGATAGGAAAATTTTGGTTAAACTAGTTTGAAAAAAGACCTATAATGATTAAAAAAAGTGTGTAAAAGGTTGAAAGAGGGATATAATGGCCCAAAGTTATGAATTAAGGTCAAGAAGGACCTAAAAGGCTAAAATTAAGATAAAAAGAATAAAACAATGTAATTTAGACTTGTTTTTGTTTAACAATTATAAAAATAATGTATTATGACTATACATGACATGGAAGAACTAATACATCATTTGTTGTTTCTTGGGTGGAAGAATAATGGAGATTTTGGAGACTTGTGGATGAGGCATGGTTGTCAAACTTGTTAGATAGGTTGTCAGATGGAGATAGGGATAGACTAGAATTAATATGTTTAGGTAGGATAACAAAGATGTGCTAGATCCCCCTTAGTGTTGATCTCTTTGTAATGTTCCTTTATTGTTGGGAATGATTGACTAACACTTTTAGATCGGAGGTGGATAGGGATATAGTAAAAGTGTATATTATGCTAGAGGATGTCCATGCCATCTTAGGGTTGCCTATAGTAGGAGCATAGGTGACTGTAGGGATACCAAACAACCTAGAGGATAGGAGAGCCTTAGCCATGTGGGCTACAGCCTCAGAGATGATATTACCAAGTAAGAGAATGAGTATTTTTTATGTCTATACATCATAGATTTTAGACATCAAAAAGGATGTGATAGACCTTGTGACATAATGAGTGTTATGTCACAAGTCAGATAAAAAGGTACCATTATTCATGGTAGCCTTGAGTAGGATGATCTTGGAGGAGTGAGTTCTATATGACCTATGCTCTATTATCTAGGTCTAATTGGTACATGATACATACGAGATGTTGGTCAAAGGGTAAAAAACCATGGTACTGATCATATTATGATAGCTTAGATATATGAGAGGTTTTCTATATACATGATAGTTGGGTTGCCCCATGTGATTGATGATAGGTCTCCTCAAGTATAGAGATAGAAATAGGACCTAGTAACATGAGCCATGTTCCACATGTCAACACTATATTTAGTGAGATGTATAAACATCATGTGGTAGCCGTATGAGTACATAATAGCTACATGGGTGAGTTGAGACATAGTGGCATGAGTGATAGAGAGGATAGAGGTTATTAGACACTATTTTTGGTGGAGAGATCCATATTCGATGGCATGGGTGCTAGTTAAGATGGGCATAACTCATCTAGTGATACTAATACTAATGACCAAGTAGTGGGATTAACATGTGAGGGAGTCAAAAGGGAAGAGAGGACTAGGGCCACTAGTGGTGAAGCTAACACTAAGGCCATACTTAGAGTGACCATGGACTGGTTAATCATGATGAGGAGATGAGCAAGAGGATAGGGATGTATAGGTAGAGATACTAGATGTATCACTACTAGCTCTATAATCAGATGAGTAGTGACCATCAATGACATGACATTGATGGAGTTAAGTGGAGTAAGAGAGAGTGGAGATTATTTCTATCTTAGATGACCCCATAGGTGAGCTAGAGGAGATAATAGAGAGACCACTGAGATGTAGGATTAAGAGGACATGAGACATGATAGTTGGGTTTAATTTAAGTAGGAAACCTACATAAGAGGTGCTATGAGGTTTCACAGATGGGGTGATTGTGCTAGGTGGTCACATAGATCGAAATATCATAATAGCTAAGAGACAAATAGGTAAAAATATATGGTTAAGTTATTATTTATATTTATTAATTTGGAAGTAGAGGTAGATAGATATTTTAAGATATAACAATGATTTAATATCTATCTGGTATGTTTTTGAAGATGTAATTAAGGATGTAGAGGAGAGGTGGGGGTCCTTAGTGAGGAGAGCACTCCATGACATCCTAGATGATGATTTATAGCCATATAACCCCATGAAACTAGACGATTTGAGTGTACCATTTACCCTATCTTAGGTGAGATAGTTTAGATTAGATGGAGAGGTAGAAAGGTAGATATGGTCATAAAGAGAGGATGTATCCACTAGAAATGATGGGTGTAGGGGAGTTGTAGGCATGCATGGCTCTAATAGATGAGAGAGCTATGTATCTAGTTATACTAGTATAGATGCAATAGATTTAGACTTAGCTAGTGTAGTCATCGATGCAAAAAGTACATCTATAGGGATAGGTAGAGGGATAGAGATATCAAACAACCTCCTTACAATATACCATTAAAAAGAGTCATATTGAATCTTTAGTAGGTAACGTTGCTAGCTGATGAGATAGATAAGATGGGACCCAACCATAGAATTAGATTATTGTATATAGTTGCATATGTTGTATTAAACTCATGATATATATATATATATATATATATATATATGGATCATTTCGGCATATTATTGTTGGATGTGTATGTTATCATTATTGTTTATGTTTGTTTTTTCATTATGGTTGAGGTTGTGGATGCTTATGATATATTTATTTCTAGAACATGTATTTATCTTTGTTATATATGCTATAATAAATATATGAGATGTGGTTTATTTTCTAGCATTATGCATGACACATGCATGGTTAAAAATAAATTTTGTAAGGAAGATTAGGTCTTAACCATGGTCTTACACTATAACTTGATAAAGAGAACACCATTGGGGTGAAATAAAAAAGAAAAAATAGGTAATCAAGGATGTGGGTAATAGGAAGGAAAAGATGGTAATTTATGAGGAATGTCAGGTCCTATCCATGGTCTTGTATTGAAACTCAAAAATAAAATCCTAAGGGGAGTGATCAGTAGATAAAAAAATGTTTCAAAAGATGAAATATAAGGGATATAATGAGTGAAAAATGCAGTGTCAAAAAACAAGATTTAGGCATCTTATGAGAAGACCTTAGGAGGCAAGAAGCATACTAAGGACATGAGAAGGCACTAAGTGACTAGTGGTTGGTTATGTACAAAGGAAACCTATTCAATATAGACACAAAACTATGTAGGTAAATAAGTTTACTAATAATATCAACTCATGAAGGTAGATTGGTACAAGGGAGAAAAAATTGACCTACCTTGCCATGATATGTTCCCCATTCTTCAAGACCCCTTACAGAGCCGTTAGTCTTCCACAAAGATTGGGTACTTACATCAGAAAGTAGGTAGCACTAAAAGATTTTTTTATTTCCTCTTCTAGTCTACTAGCCTACCATACCCAAAGGACCTTCGCTCTACCATGAGGCCAACTATGGAGTTTGATCTTTGACTAAAAGAAGGAGATGTGATTTGAATCACATATTTTAGTGTGATTAGACTTTTGAGAATATGTTTACCTTTTGATATCATTACCTTTAGTTTAAATGATTTGGCTTATAATGTTATTTTGAAGTATTTTTTAAGATTCCTCATCCATATGGATTTGGAATGACCAATCATGAGAAAAATAGTGATACACATGAATGAGTTGTAGGCTAAGGCTAAATGAAGCTAAGTAACCAAAGACAAAGACTGACTATGACACTTAGGCTTAAAAATGAACTAACATGTGATCTCAATTCTTAATCATTTATATTCTTCGTTTTTAGATAAAGGAAGAAGGGAAAAAAGAGATCCAAAAGTTCATCAATGAAAGGATATAATAATGAGATAGATTATTTACTAACTGATCACATGGTAAATGTAGATAATAACTAAGGGGATTAGGATTTGTATAACCAAATCACCACGATAGATTATCTATGAAAAATATGGATAAGAAAACAAAACAATCATAAAGATACAAGAAAGAGGATTTTGAGAAAAACTCTATCAAAAAGGGAAGGGAAATCAATGATAAAGAAAAAATAATCATATGCAAAATATAAATGATAAGATAAGCAAGATCTAATACAAGAAAAAAATCATGATATAAGATAATCATAAATTTGACAAAGTGTCAAATGATATAAAAAATGGAAATAAAATTGGAGCACATATCCAATCAAATATAAATGTGAAATCACCATGAATTTGCTCATATATATTGTTAAATATATCCACATACATTATCCAATACATTGGATAAATGTCTATGAAGCTCGATATGCATGGCTACTAAAGATTCATTAATATTCAATGAAAACTATGAAAATACTTATTTTCTTATCTCCTTCACTGAAAGAGTAGGAATGCTTGAAGAATCATGCTAAGGAGTAAAATTAGGCAAATTATGGTTAGGATAATGCATGGGAGCAGACTCTATGGGAGATGAAGGAATCACTAGTGGAGAAGGATGCACAGGTGAAGGACTCATAGGCAGAGAAAGATCCATAGGTGTGGGAAGGTCAATAGGTGAAAGAGTCATGGGTGGATGCACATAAGGTAGTGAAGGGTCAATAGGAGGAAATGGGACAACTAGAGTTTGAGCAATGGGAGAAGAAAGAGGAGGTTTCTTATAGAAATGACCTATGTGAGGAGTGGTAGAAGGTTTAAGAATGGATATAAGGTGATCTTTGAAATGTTGTTAAAGGATGTGACAATGGTTAGTGTGATGGTTGCCACATATATGCCATAGACAATATACCTCATTGTACTTACACAAACATTTAAGAAATACCTTCGAGGGAGGTATGGATTTATTAGATGATGGGGAAGAAGGATGCAAGGTATCAATATATTATCACAACTTGTGACAATGGGTGGAACAATGACTATTTGTCCCATGGAAGCAACTAATATGATTGTAAGTGGTTTTACTAAGAACACTCACAAAAGGAGGTAAATTAGGAGGGGAAGAAGTTGAAGAGTACTAATTGGCCCATTTGGTGGGTAGATGATCCATCTTAGGTAAGGGAAATAAACCATGACCAAAGAAGGGTGATGATAAGGGAGGAATAGAAATAGGCTCAATGGAAGGAGTGATAGCATCAAAAATAGGTATAGGCTCAATAAAAGTAGGAGTGGAAATGAGATCAACTATAGAAAGAGCAAGAAGAGACTCAAATTTAGCCTGCTCTACTAAGGGAGAAGTGGGATCTATATAAGGTCTAAGAAGAGTTAAACTAACCTTAGGGGTAAAAGAACTATGAGGGTCAAGGTACCTAGTAAAGTACTAAGTCCTAATCATAGCAAGATTCATGAGCATAGTCCTACATCACTCTTAAAAAACTAGAGGTGTCAGTACTATTTTTACCTTGTGATAAAGGGGAAAATGCAAAAATTAGGAACTATAATTGAAGGAAAATGATGAGATGCATGAATATGATCAAGTAAATAAGAATGATAATGGATAATCTCAGCATCATGGGCTTATACAAGACTACCTAATAATGGATCATATAAGGAATAACCATCATCATAATCTAGGGTGTAAAGACCATTGACATAGATAGGGATAAACTTTTCATCTAATAAATCATGGTGAATAAAATGCCTAGTATTAGTCAAGACTATGGGAATGTCATCATAAGGAGGTTTGTGAGAATAAGGTTGTAAGGAAGTAGAAAGCTATGAGATGAGATGAGGTGAGAGATCAAAATTTTAGATCTTTAAGTTAATATCATCGAGCTTATCATCATTAGAATCTAAGAGATTAAGGTGAATGTTACCAATGCACTCAAGATGCCCATCATAACCTCATGTTGAGTTAATGGGAAATTTGGGATGCTGAGAGTCATGAAGTGGAACACTAGGAAAAGGCTCAAGTGTAGGAACCTTTAAGATACCATGATATTAGAATTGTTCAAAATTATGAGATTTTTATCACACTAAATCTTGTAAATGGCTCCATTGTGAGGTAATTTAATGCATTGGCATGTCGAATAAGAAATATCCCTCATGCGATGATTCCATGGCCTACCAAGCAAGATGTTATAAGAAAGAAGTTAAATATCATCACTGATGAGTCCATAAAATAACATCCTTTCTCTTGCATTGGAAGTGGATCTAAATGCATTTTTCATTCTTATAGTTTATTTTGAATGAAATAATAAGTATATATTATGGCTATGTCTTTAGAATTCATTATTATCTATTGATTAGCTATTTCTAGTGATTATTGGGGAAAATATATATAATATACTAAGAATGATTTAAAGTATGAAGAGTAATTATTCAAGAATAACGTTAAAGTCTTATAAAATAAAGATTTAGTATTCTTATCAAGTTATGGACTCCTACATACTTGCTATAGACATTCACAGTATCTCTAGATTACAATAAGATTGTTGTAGTAGATATAGATTACAATAGGCTTGCTGCAGACAAGCTAAAGAGTACATCAGACCACCTATAGACCAAATATGGATTACATCAGACCTGCTATTAATTACATCAATCAACTATGAAATTCATAAGGCTTGCTATAGATTTTAGTAAGCTTGCTATGGATTTCACCAAGCTAACAGTAGATTTCAGCAAGTTGCTATGGATTTCAACAAAATTGATTTAGACTTCAAGAAAACTACTAGAGACTTCTTTGGGAAGTATTTCTAAGAGTATTTCCATGTTCTAGTTATCATGAAGAATGATTTCCATTTATATTCTTTCTATATTTAGATTTATATGTAAATATTTTCCATAACAAATTATATTCAAATATATATAATTCTATTCTAATAGATATCTCTCTATATATTTAGTGGGGATTGAGATTATGTTGTAATATATTTGATTATTAGAATAAATACCTCTCTCCATATTTTGTGGAGATTGAGATAGGATAGAGTATCTCAGTTGTTACTCCCAAATAAAGTTTTGGTTGGAAGCATGGAATTATAAATGGAACCTTCCACACCCAAATGAACAATCAATCAATTAATATTTTTCCTTCCATTATTCTAAGAAATCCATCTAAACCTTGTATTTTGAATAAATCCTCTTCCAAAGAATGAGCTAGCCACTCATTCCAAGAAAGATGGATCTAATGTATTTATGTTTATTCCTTTTTTGTAATTATTTCTTTGTTGTAAATTCTTATTTTATTTTTTATTGTTGTAAACATTTATTTTTTTATAGTTTGTTATAAACCTATAAATATTTTGTGTTTGTCATTTATTTTCAATTCAAAATTTTAGTTTTTTAAGTGTGATTTACCTTCTACAAGTATGATTTAATTTTTACAAGAGTGATTTACTTTCTACAAGTGTGCTTTGATTTATATAAATGTGTTTTTTAATTCCATCAAGCATGATTTTTAATTCCTATAAGTGTGGAGTGTGATAGAAGGAACCATTTTCCAAATATCTCTTTCTCCTTTTACATATATCTTAGGGACACCATCCCTAGATTGACATTATTAAATGAAGGGTATTAATGACATCCATCAATCACCTTCATATATATGGTGATAAGTGGGATGGTAATGAGATGCCATACATAACCTTGATGAGGCATTTGTCATCTATTATATCCTTGGCATGTGTTGTGTGTAGACATAACATTGCATTTAGAATACCCAAGAGTCTTCATGAAATCAAGAGATGTGACACATGTGCTAGATCCCTCATCAATTTATGTACACTTGACCTAGATATAACCTATTTGGATGTTAATAAATAAGGGATGATCATCTATACAAAGTGGAATCTCATTGGGAATCATATAAGCTATGGGAAATTTTAAATAAATAGAAGTGTCTATAGTTTTGTCAAAATTAAAAGACATCGCTTCACATTACTATAAAATACTATCATTAGAACTAGATAAAGCTGATTACCATATTGATAGGGGAGGATGAGGGATATTCATCTCAAATAATAGCTACATGAGGCAGTTTCTATGAAGAAGAAGGTCCTTGAAAGGAGGAGCTGAAGTACATTGATTTTTTTGTTGGTAAGAAGAAGCAGGATGTTTAGAAAAAGGTTGTAAATCTTATTGAGATGAAGAAATGGCTGGTACAAGTTTATTTTGAGAATTAGAAGAAGAAATAGTAGTACAATTTTGGTTATTATTAGTATTAGAAGATGATGGAATAGTGGTATAAATAGTATGGGATGTGTTATCCAAGGGGGAATTGAAAATTAGATCATCAAAAGTGATAATATCATCTTACCCCAACTCATTAAAATGAGTTAGAGAGGAATCTTGGATAACATGGTATGTCTTAGATGAAGGAGGAGTGTAGATAGGTTGGGAGTCATTGAAAGCCACCACCCTTCACATATTAATCATGCTAACCATAGTCTCATCAGAAGTTGGTTCAATAAGGCTTTCAACATTGTTGGTGGAAGGGGTGGGGTTGTTTTGGTTGTCTTGAATTGGTTGATGATTAGGTAAAGGATCTTTATAGATAGCTAAATGAGCATTGACTTGATTCAATTCTTGAATTTTTTCATGTGATTTATAGTCCTTAGAAGTAATCTCATATGCTTGTTGACACTTAAGGATAATGGAATCATGATCAAAATTAGGTCCATGAAGAAAATCCATAGCTAAATTATAAAGTTGTGTATAGGTCTCATGAGAATGACCCCAAATAGTGTGAAACCAACAAAATTTTATAGGATCATAACAAGATTTCATAACATGAGTAGGGTCAAGCTCTCTTGTAAGAGGCCTAGGTAGATGCTTAAGAAATTTAGCTGAGGATATAGGTTTGTGTACATTAATTTAGTTTGGTGAAGAAAAATGAGGATTGGTATATTTTTGAGAAGAAGGAGCTAGTTCTGAAGAATGGTTAGGAATGACAACTTGAACATTATGAATGGTGTTAAAAGAGTCGATAACAACATCATTGGTGATATTGTGGTTTCTTTTATTGAATAAGAGATGAGGACCCATCAAAGGTTGGGGTACATTGATGCATTAGGAAATCATGCCTTTTAGCTTGGTTAATAGCCTCATTCAAGGTACATGGAGAGAGAGAGTCCAAACCTAGTATTATAAATTAGGAAAGAGAGCATTTATAAATAGATGAAAATGATTTTCATCTACCATGTTATGTTCACATTTATTTGACAAAGTCTTCCATCTCTCAACAAAGGCTTTGGTAGTTTAATTAGCATGTTGTTTACAATTACTAAAATAGGCCAAAGTGTTTTTAGGAAGATCACTAGTTTGGAATTATTTCACTAAATCATTTACTATGTCCTCCAAACTATAAATGGAATGAGCTCTAAGTTGATTATACAAATCCAAGGCATCACCTATAAGGGTTTTGGCTCAAAGCTTGGTAGAAAAAAAGGTTTTTAATTTGAAAAAATCTTTGTGAATATTTCCAAATGTTTTGAGGTGAAGGGTACGATCAGTTGATCCATTATAAGAAATTTTAGGTGTTATACCTCTTATATCAATGTTGGAAATTTGAGTAGTGAGAAGTTTATTTTATATATGCTTGATGGTTTTATTTACCAAAAGATGTTGAGGAATGATATTGCCTTGCTAATATGATATTTGTTAATATGGTATTAGTGGTTTGGGTACCACTATTAGTGTTGATATGACCTTGAGATGAATTCTGAGAATGTGAGGTACTAGTGGCAAAATTTGTTTATGAAGCAAAAGATGGACTAGTGAATAGTTGAGAGGAAGAAGCATTAGAAGCATGATTTCCTTGGGTAGAAATAAATGAACTAGTGGAAGAATAAAGGATAGTAGGTCTTATGAGAGGCCCATTAGATGTATAACCTACCATGTTAGTTGAGTTACTAGGCATGGAAGTAGAAGAAGTTAGGGAAGAGTAAGTCATGGCATACGGAGTAAAAATTGAAGGAAGAAGTTGAGAACCAAATAAAATAGTACCTCCAAATATCATTGAGAATGTAGGAGTAGGTGAATGAGGATATTTTGTTTGACCACTAATCATGAGGTTATAAATAATAGAAGGATCCTTTCCTCTATGTTGATAAAATTTAGATATAAAGAAAAGAATTTCAAGAGTATACTCTAACTCAGTTTGGTAATCTAACGAGAAAAGATTATTATGCTATGAAGAAGTATGAAGAAGGTCCCATAGTTCAATGTGTGAGTGGTAATATCAACATTAATAACATATAAAAGAGGAGCCCTACTCTATCTATTAAAGACCCTATTAGGATTGTTAAATTTCATCATGTCTATTAACTATAACTCAGTGTCATAATCCAATAGAAACTCCATGAAGGGAAAATAAGAACGATGAGAAATCAAAAGACAAAGAGGTGACTAAAATAGTA
Organism: Torreya grandis; assembly: GCA_037957365.1. Lineage (NCBI taxonomy): Eukaryota > Viridiplantae > Streptophyta > Pinopsida > Cupressales > Taxaceae > Torreya > Torreya grandis. The sequence goes on from JARHVA010006791.1 coordinate 62,345, forward strand.
TAGCATCAACTAAATCGACCTAACATAAAATAGGGATTGTAAAACTATATAGGGTTGATTGGGTTGATCCAATATAGTGTATAGAAGGTAGAAAAGATACTAGGTTGACTGGGACAATCTAGTATAGTAGTCAAAGAATTCAAGAAGCCTAGAAAAGAATTTGAAGATGAAACAAGATAAGTTTTCAAGTACTGAAAAGTAGTAAGTATTAAAAGGAAATAGACAATCAATGGCATTGATGTTGGTCAATTAAATTGAAGCACACAAATTAAAATCTTGCACTAATGCTGGTAAATGCAATCTTTTGTACACAAAATTGAGAAAAACAAAGTAATCAACTTGAAAATTGAAGAACTAACTAATTGGTCAACCTAAATGTTTATTAGATTATTAAGATATGATTTTTAATGTAATTGGAAGTTGGATCTAAACAAGGTACTAGATATCAATCTAAGGATGGTTTCAGGTAGTTTAAGCTAAAAGGGACTATAGTGGTAATGATACAAGCTTGGTATTGGGGCCTACCCCCTCACTTCACACACCATAGTGATAAGGGTGTTAGATGTTTAGCTAGAATATACCATTAACCATGCTTTATACTTGCCAAGAATGTCAAGTTAGCTTCCCCCTTAGTGATGAAATCCAAGTAGGTTGGCCTAAGGTAGACAAAATATTAAAATGATTATTTATGTTTTAATGATTTACTTATGTGTGCATAAAATATAAATAGTGAAAATAAGCATTTAATTAAAAACCCCCTAATTAAACTATGTGAACTATTCTAAGCATACAAAGAATAAGAAAAGAAAGTGTGAACTAATTACTAATAGATATGAGGTTAATTCCAACTTTGAAACACAGTATAATGTTTACACTATATGTAAAAAATACAAAATAGGCTCAACAGGGTTGAACCTATACTATGGAAGCAAAGTCTAAAAATAAAATGGGTTAGCAGGGTCAATTTAGTTATTTTAGACAACACAAAAAACATAGAATTGGGTCAGTAGTGTCAATCCAATTGACTATGCAAAGTTAGTTTTAAAGACTAAAAACTATGGAAGGAAAGATAGACAAGAAGGAAATAGATAAGTAGAAAGGAACCTTAGTGGATCAGAGATGTAATGAATTAAGATTGCTGATGAAGAACCTTGAAGTATGCTTGACATGCCTATAAATTAGGTGAATAGGATCAATCGAGCTATACAAGAAGTTATTACAGAGTGTTAAAACCATAAAACGGTTAATTAGGTTGACCTAGTAGGCTGAACTATGTGTTTAAAAGGTTGAAACCTTTTACTAGGTCGACTTGGTTAATCGAGTTACCTATTTTTGGAAACCTACACATAGAGAAAAATAGATGGGTTGATAGAATCAATCTAGTATGTCAAAATATATGATAAATATGTTGATCAAAAGAATAAAATAAGTGAAATAAATCCTAAGAAGTTTAGTTTCATGTTAGGTTCCCCATAATGTATATAATTAGAAATTCACAATGTCTATAAATCAATCCTAGCTCAAAGAATATAGAGCATACCTATAATTCCAATTGGGGATGCACTTGTTAAGCGAGAGCATGACCAATACGGGGATCTTCTAGACCCAATTAGAGGATCACTTGTCACAACATACCATGATAGCAAGGGTTCCAAAGCCTACTATCTAACACAATCACAAAACAACCCTAATGGAGTCCTAAGGTTTAAAACATTTCACTTATTCTAATAACAAGAAAGTAAATCTAATATAGTGCACACCAAACATTGTGGTACAAAGTGGGGGTTAGAAACAATAAAAAAAATCTAAACTAAACTTATATTAGAAGATATATACTCACTTCAATGTATACTTAATCGTAGTAAATGGTAGAAGAATACACATGCATTATCTATCTACTCTTACAAATGAGAAATAAAGTTAGGAATACTTACCTTTGAAGAGGAACCCACCAATCCTCAATCTCTCCATTGGCCAAGGCACTTCACAAGAGATTGTTGTGGTATGTAAGGATAATGAATATAAATCATCTATATGCTACACAACCTATCTACATATTTAAAAGACTTATCCATAAGATAAGATCCATATCTCCAAAGAAAGTATGGAACCCTAAGATTTATTCCTCAATTAGATTAGTCAATAAGTAGATGTTTATTTACACTTATTCACTCTTAAATCTCCTATTATGAAATGGTGGGAAATGAACTTATATATATATATATATATATATATATATATATATATATATATATATATATATATATATATATATATATATATATATATATAGGCATATATATAGGCATATATATATATATAGGCATATATTTCCCTAAATCCTCTTAGAAACATTAATTTTTTAGGGTCAACCTAGTCAACCCTATGTTTTTTTAGGGATGATTCACTAGGTTTGAGCTAGGTTGGCTGAAAGGCTAACAAGCTAAGAAAGTGAAAAATACCCCTAAATTGTACTAGGTCGACCAATTCGACCTAATTTAGATGATTGAACAAAATGGTGTTAAGGTAAGAAAAGGAGGGATGGAAAGAGGAAAAGACTAGAATAGGTAGGATTGAAAAGAATAATCTTAGGAATAATGGTTTTAGGAGACAAGTGTGTAAATGGCAAGTAGAAAAAGTGATAATAATCTCAAGAAGCACTGATGATATACCCACCCCTCTCTTGGTACACCAAATAAGGTATGCACTTAGATAAATTGAGACACAATAGGTTATTGAAAGATACAAAGTGTCAATAATGAATAAAAGTTTGAAAATATCATGTGTATACAAAAGTTGCTTTAGTGTTGCTTGGTTGAGTGGGCTGGTTTTGGATGGTGGTATCAAAGGGATTATTCATATAGGAAGATGCTTAGATGAATAAAGGCTGGGTGGATATGGTGGCAACAAAAGTGTCACCCATAAGGTGGGATGGCATGCCATAGGGTAGTTTAATAAGTAGAACTGAAGCATGTGTATGGTGAGATATGGTGTTATGATAATGTTGGAGGGCTATGAGGTTGTTATCCAGAGAGGTGGTGAAATTTTCATCACCTTAGACAACCTTTTGAGGGATACTAAGACCTCCATAGGGATTGGGATAACTCTCTGCATTTGATATGTACTCCATGGATGAGGGAGAGCAGGAAGATGGATGATTAGGAGGTGAATCTTGATTTGCTTGGTTTCTTAGTTATTGTCTAGTTAAAACCATGTAGATAAGAATAAAAATAAGATACAAGCAATATCACAACTCAAACAAAGATAAGACAAGAAAAAGTCAGGGAAACAAAACACAAATTCAAGTATGTTAAATCCTAAGGTTCTTTGTACTCTCTCTTATGGCTTAGAACTTAAGCTTTAAAAATTATGTGACTTAATTTAGCTAGTAGAGTAGATATTAGAAAATAAGTCTATGGTTGGTTTCAAGTTGTGTTTAAGCTCTTAATGAGATCTATGTAAGAAATAAGTATGTGGATCAATAATGGGGCCTGTTGATGGCGTAAAATTGTGCTAGATCTTAACCAATCAACAATGGGAAGTTTCAAGCTATGGGGCAATGCAGCTTGAAACAAACTCCAGATTTTAGAGAAGCTGGTCTCTTCTTTTGTATTGGGTATTGGGGAAAAGGGATAGGAGACTAAATATAAATGAAAAAATGTAGGAATTGAAACCTAACTATGGCGATGTGCCCAAGTGTAATCCTAATCCTAATCTGAGCATAGTGAGACTATTATAGGATTTAATTACATTAAAGAGCAGATAAGTACATGATCTATGTAAAAGGTAAAAATAATAGAAATAGAGGCTCGCAATAGGGAGTTCTTTTGCTGAGACACAGAGAATGTCAACAAAGGCATAGTGTTCAATCTTCTTAACAGAATCTTCTAATCACATAAGAGGCACATAAGTCACATATAGTTATGTAAACCTTCCAATTCAAGAAAATGAGACAAAAGCAAATGACATTCTTAATCACAATTATAGAAAATCTACAACATAAACTACTTTTTCAATGACACAAACAACACCAACCAAGGCATGGAGTTCAAATTTCATTAATTCATTCGACCACATAAAGGGCACAGAAACATGCATGGTTATATCAGCTTTATAACTCAAGAAAATTGAGACAAGATCAAATGATGTTACTGGTCAAGAACTTTAGCCCACCTAAAACTATAGAATTCCCCCCTTTTAGATTTTACAAATCCTCCTTATATAGGCTCAGATATCTCCTTCCTTTGTTCATTTCCCATGCAATCTCCTCCATCTTTCACTCATAAGGGACAAATTAGATGGTGCATTTAATGCCTTGGGTGCATCTTGGTCTTATCAAGAACTGCTCTGTCTGTGGCATGGTGACCCATGTGTAGTACCTCTCTTTGTGCCTAAAATTCCTCATTCCATCACGTGTTTGGCCACTCAACTATCTACTCTAACTATGTGGTTAAGGGACAAATAGATAGTGTCTTTAATACTTGCAAGCCCCAAAAATCTACTCAGTGCACTGTTCTATCTACTAGGAACAACTCTCACCAAATTTCCCTCCATTTTCATTGTAACAGGTAGACGAGCACTCTATTATGTTGAAACAGAAGAGGACACTTAGTCAATTTTATGAAATTTCTCTCCTTTTGTCTAAAAGACACCGGAGGATGACACTTGGCCACTTCTGCTTTCTTTATATTTCATTAAGGAACACTCCGCCTATGACACCTGCCGCAGTCTAGTTTCTCAATACTTTGTAGCTTTATTAAAACAAAACTCAATGTGTTCTTTGACTTAACAACTTTTAGGAAGGGATGAATGCACATGGCAGTCTTTATTTGTTGACACTCGATGTTTCTTTAGTCCTTTGAAATAACATCTGGGGCCCGATACAATATTTATTTGTCACTTAGGCTCAAAGATGGTTTCTCAAAGGTTGACATGTGGTGACCTCTACTACTTCAGGGAAGATACATGGCATCTTCCGCTTCTCCATTTAGGGGTACATGGCACCTTACACTTTTACTGGGGAGGGAGTAGAGAGGGACTCGAGGAGTGACACTTGGTAGCCTCTGCTACACTTCAACACTTAAGCAAAATAAAATGACACCTTTATGCATTGAATTGAAAGCACTAGAACTAGACATTGAAATGAAGTCTCTTGGCAGTCGACATGTGGTGATTTCTGCTACTTCTTCAAAAAGGTAGTTTAGGGTCTTCACAATTGCCACCTGGCGTTTTCCACTTTCTATGCTGCTTGGTCTATTGAAAGTCTTTGCCAAAAGGTAGAATGAAACATGGGTACCTCTATAAGACTCAGACCCTAACAAATGGTGCATTCCACTTAGCCATTATTAGGTATGTGGCACATTCCATGGCCTTCCCAAAAGTCACAAAAAGGTGTTCAGAGGATGCTAGCTATCCAGCTTCATCTCCCAAAAATCAACACTTGGTGACTTCCACTTGAACTTGATACTTGGGCAAAATGAAATGAAGGAAACAAGAAGGGGAAAAAGACCCGTGCTTAGAGGGTGACACTTGGTAGCATCTGCTACACTTCAACACTTAGGAAAAAACAAACCCTTCCTTTGCTCCAAAACTCTATTGCAACATCCAAGGTGTGTAAGAACAAAAATTTCAGAGCTTGAATCAAAAATAAATTAAATACGGCATAGAGTAATAAATTACTCTACAGTTATTGGTGACCATCAGGACTTTTAATCTTGCTCAAAAAGAATCTGACTCCTGCTCAGTCAAAATTTCAAAATTATGGAATTTATAGCTTCAAAATATCTGTTTGGTAGATAGACCACTCATGGTCAGATAATCCCTACTTGCTTTGTAATTCAACAAAGGCTAAATCAAGGTTGATAATATCCTTGTGTGAAAAGGATTGTAGGATCTGGACCGTGGCTTTCAAATTGGATTCTAGCTAGAAAATAGGAATTAGAATAGTTTTAACCTCTAAGGCTAAGGAATCATCTTGCAAGCTCTAGAAAATTGTTTGATCCCTTTGTTTAGCTAGCAAAATTGGTGAAGTTGATCAGCCATCAGGACTGTCTTTGCATCTAGAAATGGGGAAGGTAGGCCTAGTTACACCAAATCTTCAATGTGGTGTCTCATCTCATAGATGCCTTCTTTCATGACATCGAGATAGCTTCTGTAACTATTGGCTATGGCATTGCGATTGAGCTCCTCATTGACCCATTTCATGGTAGCCATTTTGTTGAGGATCCCTGTGGCTACCAATGTCACATCCCTCATGTCATAGAGGTTCTCTAGCAATGAATGGGATTCTACGACTCTTCTAAGGATTGTGGCCAAAATGTTTTGCACTAAATTTTCCACCCTATCACATAGTTAGTGTGCGTTGAGTAGGAAGGTGAAAAATGGCCTGAGCTAGATAATATTTGAAGAGATTCTCACCCACACCGACTCATAAAGCTCCTTCACCAGCTATACGATTCTGACACCTCTTGGCCTATTGGCTAGCTCAATTTCTAGTTGCACCATCCTCTATTTCTTTGCTTGAAACTAGGATTGAAAAGTTGTAGCCTTGTTCTATTCCTCCAGTAGCCCTTGCTGTGATTGGGTAACCTGTAGTTGGAGTCCTTTGACTCTTCCCTGCAACATTGCATTCTCTCACCTTAGGGCTGTCACTACATATTTTGTAAGTGTGAGCTCTATCTTCAATGAATCATTTTGGGCCTGAATTGCCCTTTGAGTCTAAAGGGAAATAGTATCTTACAACTATTTTTGCAGACTAGCTATTTCATTGTCCTTATAGTTTATTTGTTTGGCCAAACTATTATAGTTTGCCTTTTCCTAGGCCAAATCAGCCTCCATCTTTTGTAGTCTTCTTGATTTCTTCAAATAATCTCCTATGATAGCAGAAGTGGATTCGGTTAGTAGCTTGACTCTATATTGGGGCCTGAATAGGGACATGTTAATGGCCACTGCATTCATCATGTAGTCTTCTGACTGCATTTGTTCACTCGACTTAGCAATGTTGGGTGACAAATGGGTCACCGTCAGCTACTATTGAATGGGGTCAAATTATGAACTCAAATCTGGAATAGGTGGAGCCTTATTCTCTTTAATCCTCTTCTTCTCTAACTGAGCTTCTTTTGCCCTCCTAACAACATCAGTCTACATCTAAAAGGTGGAAGGGGACGCAATATGTCCCCCTGTGAAAGGAAATCCTTGTGGCAAATCGTATTAGAGAGCCATTGGTTGGCTAGGGGTGAGTTGTAGGGGCATCTTTCTGGGAACAAAGGGAGAGAAGCGGGGTAATGTTAGGGATTGAGGCACTGATGAGGGGGTGGCTTGCAAGATGGCAATGGCAGCAGTGGTAAAAGGTGTCATCTGATTGGGTGGAGGCATCATGTTGGTAGAGTGAGGAATAGATTGAGAGGGAGTAGGGGGAGGAATACTTACTTGAGGAGGAGTTGTAGTGGTCTATGCTAGGTTTTGTGAAGGCTCCTCTTCCTCTTTTGGATCCAATTGGAATTACACCCTCCTTTTTCTAGGTGTTCCCACCTCTAGCTGTGTTTGTCTCCCTTCTACCTCTGCTATTACCGGTGGCACATATGGAAATCCTGGGACCTCAATTACTCCTAATGATGTGGAGGCTTGTGGTGGTGAAGACACCACACTTATTTATTATTTTGTGGTAGTTGTAGCTTGCTCTGAAGTCTGTAGTTGTTGGCTCGATCCTACTCTAGCTGCTTGCTCTGCCCCAAGTGTCAGCGTTTGGCTTGTTTCTAGGCTAGACACAGGGGATGGATGCCATTCATCCCAGAGTTCATCCCACATTTTATCTAAGTCTACACCTTCGAAGGCATGGGTGGTTTGGGAAATTTCTTGCCTATATTTCTAATAGGCCTCAATTTTCTCTGCATCCCAACCTTTGTTCTTTAGTGTCCTTCTCAAACTAGAGGTCATTCTGACCTTGGGATCATACTCCCTCTATTTTTCATAAAAGGTCTCCCATGGCCTGTTCAAGGGGATAGGTAGGTCTGTTAGCTCAACATAGAGACCAGGGGTGTCTTCCACAAGATTTTTCCTAGTTTCCCAATAGGGGTGGATTTCATGCACAATCCTAGCTCCAATTCTATTTGTCCTCACTACAGAGGCTATGTAATATGCTGGGTCATAAACCCAATTGTCCTCGATCAATAGGAATATGAGGAAGGCCAGCTTTCACAGGAGTACAGTCTCAGCTTCTTTGGCTTCTAGGCTTATGTTGCCTACCATCCACGGGAGATTATACATTCTCTTCTTCTTCTTCTTCCTAGAGCCATATTCATTGTCAACAACTGACACCTACCTGGTGATTTCTAGGAATGCCAACCTAAGGGTCAAGACCTTTGGCAGTAACATTGGTTCCCCACAAAATCTATGAACCCTTATGATCATGTGGTGGGCCCAAAAATAGAAGTCACATGGAATTGGGTAGCTGACCAAGAAGTTCATGACACTTGGGAATAACCTATTTATAACAAGCTCAGGGCTAAAGCAATGAAGAATAGGGGTGATGAATAGTTTTGAAAAGTCATACGTGTTACTATTTTTTGATAAAACATGTGTCCACATAGACACAAGAATGTTCCTTTGGGGGTCAAAGGCTAGGTTATATAGCTTCAGTCTCATAAATTAGGAAAAGAGGTTAGGGTTTTGGTGTAGTATAAGATGGAACAAAAAGGAGGAATACCTGAATATCCATTTTGCCTTGAACTAGGTCAGTTGCTCCACTATTGAGAAGGCGATATGCTCAGAGAAGTCTAGATGGTATTCTTGCATTTTGTTGACTAATTTTTAGCCTAAAGAATATGGCCATTTTCTTAGCATATATAGCCACATCATCCTTCATGCCAAAGATGAGAGCCATCATTGACAGTGCATCTTGGTAGGTGGGTGCGAACTGAGTTCTTGAAGTGGGAAGCATGGGCACCATTGTGTCACCATCATCCATTTACAACTCAGACCTCAAAAACCTGGTTTGAGTGTTGATGTTTTCCCACATCCTCTACATCTTATCAATGGTGGGGAAGGTGGCAGTACTATTGTATGGTAGGGCAAGCATGTCCCTGATCACTTGAGGAGTAACCTGCAGCATGAATGGGCCTTATTGAATGGTGCAAGATTGTGGATGGAGCAAGGTCGCGCATAATTTGATGATATCAGGTCATGGATGCATGGCTAGAACAATGAATTGAGCTAGTTGTGAGGTCCATATCCTCATCTTGAATGTTTTGTATTTCCTTGCTCTAGCTCTTTGGAGACACCTTTGGTGTGCTCCTTCTCTAAGGTTCTTACCACTAGATCTTTGTAGAATTGGGTCCACAATTCCATCTGCATAGTCCTTTACCTTAGATGGGTCACTGTTCTGACCGAATCATAGGGATTTTATTCTTGGGTAGCTTCTTGGTAGTTGCGCACGAGCTACAACATATGATTTGCTAGCTAGTAACCTATCGAGATATCCAAGTGCCCCTATTCCTTGCTATGGAGCTGACGTTCCTACCATCTTTAAATCTCTTATATAATGACCTGGTATGAACCTTACACAAGATAAAAAACATGCTTGTTGAAGAAAACTTTTACTAGGTGCTATAAATGCAATGAGCAGGATATTTTTGTAGGAATGCTTGAGAGTTTGTAAACTTTAAAATTTGCTAAGGGATATTTATGGGCCTATCAAGTCCCAAATAACATTAATTTTAGGTGACCGTTAGCAAATCCTACTCAATCTTTGGGAAATAGTGAGGTAGACACATTATGCAGCACAAGGTACCTTCTAGTTCTCGAAATATTTGGGGAAGCATTTATTGTGGCAAATTTTTTAAAAAATATCTAAGACATCGACCCTGCGTTTAAAATGCTTATTTTTAAAGAAAAGTAGGAAAGCAAAAGCAAAAAAAAGTAATGCAAGAATGGGAAACTACCTAATTACATTAATTACAAATCCTTATTTCCCTCCAAGATAAAAAATGAACTTTCCCACATCCTCTTTATGACAAGCCAACTTACGTTACCATACTAGTGATTGAAATGGGTATATCTTTGATGGGATGTCCTCTGCATTGGCCACACGACTTTACCTACACTTGAATGAGTCTGAGTAAAGTGTGTGTTCAACACCCACACATTCTTCATGTCCTTGAATGCCCATTGAATACTAGTTCTTCATGCTGTCATGTGTCATCAAGAAATCATCAACTATTGATTCTTCACTCTGTGCCTTTTGATATTCGCTATCTTCAGTTCATCTCCTATAGATTTTAGCTTTATTGTGTCAGCATGCTCCTTGATGACTTCATCTTATTGAAAGGATAAATTTGAAAGCTAGTATCCCTTTTGTATACTTAGTTGGGCCTCACAGTTGTCTTCTCCATATTCAGCTAGTTCATGGCCTTCTTATAGGATAGTGTTGTCCATCTCAATGACTTGGTCGAGGGATTATCCATATTCCTCCATATCTTCTTGCAAAGTAAGGAAGAAGTTAGAAATGATCTCCTCCTCATCTAAAGTTAAGGGAAAAGCTTACATCTTATCCTCTTGTTCATCAAAGGAGGTACTTATGGTGATTTCTTCCTCATCTATACATATGGAATCCTCTTGACTAGCCATGAATTGAGCATACTCTTCTGCATACTCAATTACTTCCTTCAAAATATATTCTTCTTTAAAAGGGGATGAAGAAGAAGTCTATGATAAAAAACAAGAAGCTTCTTAAGGAAGAGCGAAAGGGACTTGAGAGGAAAGTGAGTGATTGAGGTTTTCTTCCCTTGTTGCTGTCATAGGTTCTACATTATTGGGGAAATGATCTTGATAGGTTTGACCTTGCTCATGAACAAGGGTGGCATACATCTGATATGGAATTTGTGGTGGTGAATATGGAGTTTTGTAGACTTGATAAGGCTAGTTCTCATGAATGCTTAGCCTCTCTTCTATAAATGCAATCAATCCACACACATCTAGCATCTCATATATAAGCTCTTGCCAATTTTACCTTTCAATGGGATCCCACTCACTCTTAATCAAGTCTATTGCATCCCTTACTTGATGGATGACCTAAAGAGGAATTTCTTGGCCATATCCCCTTTTGCTATCAAGCTCTAACACATATTTTTTAAATCCCAGCAATGCTTTTTTGAAGGTGAAAATAAGGTTAGATTGAGCATGGGATGTGATATATTGGGGATACTGGTCATAAGATTGGTATAGCTCATAATCCTCTACATCCTTGCTACTTGACATGATTCCAGGAGAAGATTGTTCTTGATCAAATATATAAGGAGAATAAGACTCATAGCTATGAGTAGTAGAATTATACATACCAAAAGAGGTTTCTTGATGATACTGCTTGATTGGTTGATGACTCAGAGTCATTATTGGTGTTGATAAAACCTCTAGAGGCTGATTGGATAAAGAATACACCAAGAATTCTTCAACTTCCTTGAATATTGGTCCCACCAGGTGTGCCAAAAGCTGTTGATGGCATAAAATTGTCCTAGATCTTAACCAGTCAATAATGTGAAGTTTTAAGCTATGGGGTGATCGGCTTGAAACAACCTCCATATTTTAGAGAAGCTAGTCTCTTCTTTTGTATTGGGTGTTGGCAAAAAGGGATAGGAGACTAAATAGAAATGCAAAAATATAGGAATTGAAACCTAACTATGGTGATGTACCTGAGTGTAATCCTAATCCTAACCTGAGCATAGTGAGACTATTATAGGATTCAATTACATTTAAGAGCAGACAAGTGCATGATCTATGTAAAAGGTCAAAATAACAGAAATAGAGGCTCACAATAAGGAGTTCTTTCACTGAGACATATAGAATGTCAACAAAGGCATAGTGTTCAATCTTCCTAACAAAATCTTCCAATCACATAAGAGATGCAAAAGTCATGTACAGTTATGTAAACCTTCTAATTCAAGAAAATGAGACAAAATCAAATGACATTCTTAATCACAACTAAAAAAAATATACAGCATAAACTACTTTGTCAATGACATAGATGACACCAACCAAGGCATGGAGTTCAAATTTCCTTAATTCATTCAACCACATAAAGGGCACAAAAACATGCATGATTATATCAGCTTTACAACTCAAGAAAATTGAGACAAGAGCAAATGATGTTACTGGTCAAGAACTTTAGCCCACCTAAAACTATAGAATCCCCCCCTTTAGATTTTGAAAATCCTCCTTATATAGGCTCGGATATCTCCTTCCTTTGTTCCTTTCCTGTGCAATCTCCTCCATCTTTCACTCACAAGGGATAAATTAGATGGCACATTCAATGACTTGGGTACATCTTGGTCTTATCAAGAACTGCTCTAACTATGGCATGGTGACCCATGTGTAATACCTCTCTTTGTGCCTAAAATTCCTCACTCCATCACTTGTTTGGCTGCTCAACTGTCTACTCTACCTCTGTGGTTAAGGGACACATATACGGTGTCTTTAATACTTGCAAGCCCCAAAAATCTACCCAGTGCACTATTCTATCTACTAGGAATAACTCTCATTGAATTTCCCTCCATTTTCATTGTAATAGGTAGACAGGAACTCTGTTCCATTGAAATAGAAGAAGACAGTCAATTTTATGAAATTTTTCTCCTTTTGTCTAGAAGACACCAGAGGATGACACTTGGCTACTTCTACTTTCTTTATATTTCATTGAGGAATGCTCCACCTGCAAAACCTATCATAGTCTACTTCCTCGATACTTTTTAGCTTTATTAAAACAAAACTCACTACATTCTTTGACTTAGCAACTTTTAGGAAGGGATGAATGCATGTGGTGGTCTTTGTTTGTTGACACTCAGTGCTTCTTTAGTCCTTTGAAATACTGTATAGGGCTTGATACAATCTTTATTCATCACTTAGGCTCAAAGATGGTTTCTCAGAGGTTGAAACATGGTGACCTCCACTGCTTGACGGAAGATACATGGCATCTTCCACTTCTTTGTCTAGGGGTATGTGGCACTTTACACTTTTGTTGGGGAGGGAGTAGAGAGGGACTCAAGGAGTGACACTTTACAGCCTCTGCCACACTTCAGCACTTAAGAAAAATAAAATGACACCTTTATGCATTGAATTGAAAGCACTAGACCGAAGTGTTGAAATGAAGTCTTTTGGCAATTGACACGTGGTGACTTCCCCTACTTCTTCAAAAAGATAGTTCAAGTTCTTCGTAACTGACACCTAGTGCTTTCCACTTTTTATGTTACTTGGTCCATTGAAAGTCTTTGCCAAAAGGTATAATGAAACATGGGTGCCTCTATAAGACTTAGACGCTGACATGTGGTGCATTCTACTTAGCCATTATTAGGTATGTGGCACATTTCGTAGCCTTCCCAAAAGTCACAAAAAGGTGTTTAGAGGATGCCAATTGTCCAGCTTTGTCTCCTAGAAATCAACACTTGGTGACTTTCACTTGAACTTGACACTTGGGCAAAATGAAATGAAGGAAACAAGAAGGGGAAAAAGACTCGTGCTCAAAGGGTGACACTTGGCATCATCTATTGCACTTTGAAACTTAGGCAAAAATGAACCCTTCCTCTACTCCAAAACTCTACCGTAATGTCCAAGGTGCACAGGAACCATAATTTTAGAGTTCAAATCAAAAATAAATTAAATACGATGTAGAGTATGAAATTACTCTACAGGTCCTAACCCCTCACTTTATATATCACAAGGATAAGGGTGTTAAGTGTTTAGACAAGATATACTGATTGCTAGATATTATACTTAGCTAGTGAATTGAGTTGGTTCTCCTTTTAGTTATGAGATCTATGTAGAATAGCCAGTAAAAGTGACCATTAGGTGCTAAAATTCCATTCAAGCCTTAGGTCAATGTTTTTATGTTTGATTAAGTGTAACTGGTTTGGTATTGTGTGTGTGATAAGAGTGAAGCTATAATTAATTCACTTGATTAGTTATGTTAGGTGAACTAAAATAAACAAGCAAATAATGAATGCAATCAATTTTAAAACCAAGATGAAATGTTGATTTCATTGTAAGAGTAAAAAGACAACAAGAAGAAGCACCTAGATGCAACTATGAACCTAAGAAAAGACTCAAGTGTCCCACTGGGCATGCCAAATGTTTCACATAAATTTTGCTTTATTTCTTAGAATAAAGATGTAAAACTTGAAATAAGGGTGAGGTTAGTGGAACTTAGATTTGGTTTGCACTTTGTGATCTAGATAGTTGTAGATATTATTCTTTAGCTTGGGAGGAATAACTTATAGATAAGACATTACTAAAGAAATGGTTTATTATTTAGTTAGTCAGGTGGACTTCCTAGAAAGCTAGATCTAAGAAGTAAAAGCTTCTTTGAAGGTTATCAATCCACAATTTTAAAAAATCATGTTCTAAAAATAAAAGATAAAGCACTTGCATGAATAACATAAGGCACTAAAATCAAATATAAGAAGTGCTTAAAAGAGATGAATTGGATTAATTATAATAATAGACGATTGAGTATTAATTCCAAAAAGATTGGGCATGGTTAAGAAAATATAGTGATGTTTTGTGCTTAGGTATAAAGTTAGAAAGTTAGATTTGGTTGGGGTTTGATAGGTGAAAATAAATTGTTCTTAGAACTAGTACACAGTGAACATTGGTAGTTGGGTAAGACTATTAGTAGTTAAGGTGACCATCAGTGTTTGGGTAACCATCAGTGGTCATGGTCACCATCTGTAGTTACTCTAGGTTTGGGCCTAGTTTAAGAGGCTAATTGATGAGGGTGTATAAAGGATTTTGAAAGATAAAATAGAGAAACTAATTACTAAATTTGAAAAAAAAGATAAATACTTCGCTTTTTTGCCTGAGTAATGTGGAGGTGAGTGGCCAAGAACTTGTTATGGAGTGTATAGGAATTCTAGTAGAATGTCAATGTCTTGGATGTGATTAATGAATTGCAATACTTCAGATATCTAGTGTAGTCATTGGTTAGTTGGTAGAACACCTCCAAAATAAGTTTTGATATAAGAGGCTCTGATGATTGTTGATAATCTTTGATGCTCGATTCATCTGATTCTGGATCTAGATTCCTTTCACCTCTTCCTCCTCTCTTTTTATAAAAGAAAAGGAAAGCTAAAACAATAAGTTCAATAAGGTGTTAATGGGTCATTTAATTTTATCTTT
>JARHVA010006791.1:82500-285000 GCA_037957365.1 Torreya grandis
AGAAACAATTTGACATAGTGTCAAATGATATAAAAGATAGAAATAAAATTAGAGCACACATATAATCAAATATAAATGTGAAGTCACCATGCATGTGCTCATAAATATTGTTAAATCTATCCACACATATTATCTAATACATTGGATAAGTCTCTATGAAGCTCGATATGCATGGCTACTAAAGCTTCATTAATCTTCAATGAATACTAGGAAAATACTTCTTTTCTGATCTTCTTCACTGAAAAAGTAGGAATACCTGAAGGATCATGCTAAAGAGTAAAATTAGGCAAATGATGGTTAAGATAATTCATGGTAGCAGAATCAATGGGAGATGTAGGAATCATCGATGGAGAAGGATGCACAAGTAAAGGACTCATAGGAGGAGAAGGATCCATAGGTGAGGGAAGGTCCACAAGTGAAGTAATCATGGGTGGAGGCACATAAGGTGATGAATGGACCATAGGAGGGGATGGGACCAATATAATTTGAGACATGGGAGAAGAAAGAGGAGCCTTCTTGTAAAAATGACCTATGGGAGGAGTGTTAGAAGGTTGAATAATGGCTATAAGGTGATCTTTGAAATGTTGTTAAAGGATGTGACAATGATTAGTGTGATGGGTGGTATACCATTTGGATACTATAGATAATATACCTCACCATACTTGGGAAAATATTTAAGAAATACCTTCAAGGGAGGTATGGCTTTGTTAGATGATGGGGAAGAAGGATGCAATGTATCAATATATTATCATAACTTGCAATAATGGGTGGAAGAATGATTTTTTGTCCCATGAAAGCAAATAATATGCTTGCGAGTGGTTTTAGTAGATGCACTCACAAAAGGAGGTAAAATAGGAGGGGAAAAAGCTGAAGACCACTCATTGGCCCATTTGGTGGGTAGAGGATCCATCTTAGGTAAGGGAAATAAACCATCACCAAAGAAGGGTGATGACAAGGGAGGAATATAACTAGGCTCAATGGAAGGAGTGATAACATTAGAAATAGGTATAGGCTCATCAAAAATTGGAGTGGAAATGAGATCAACTATAGCAAGAGTAAGAAGAGACTCCACTTTAGCCTACTCTACTAAGGGAGAAGTGGGATCTATATAAGGTCTAAGAAGAGTTACACTAACCTTAGGGGTAAAACAACTATGAGGATCAAGGTACCTAGTAAATTAGAAAGGCTTGATCATAGCATGACTCATGAGCATAGTCCTACATTGCTCCTAAAAAAATAGAGGTGTCGGTGCCATTTTTACCTTGTGACAAAGGGGGAAAATGCAAAAAATAAGAAATATAAGTGAAGGAAAATGATGAGATGCATGAAAATACTCATGTAAAGAATAATGATAGTGGATAGTCTCAGCATCATAGGCCTGTACAAGACCACCTAAAAATGGATCATCTAAAGAATAACCATCATCATAATCTAAGGTTTAAAGATCATTGACATAGGTAGGTATAACCTTATCATCTAATGAATCATGGTGAATAGAATTCCTATTCTTAGTCAAGACTATGGGAATCTCATCATAAGGAGGTTTGTGAGAATGAGGTTGTAAGGAAGTAGTAAGATATGAGATGAGATTAGGTGAGAGATCAACATTATTGATCTTTAAGTTAATCTCATTGGGCTAATCATCATTTTAATCTAAGAGATTAAGATGAATGTTACCAATTATCTTAGCATGCCCATCATAACCTTAGGTTGAATTAATGGGAAATTTGAGATGTTGAGAGTCATGAAATGGAACACTAGGAAAAGGCTCAAGAGTAGGAACCTTTATTACACCATGATCTTGGAATTGTTAAAAATTCTAAGGGTTGTGTCACACTGAATCTTGTAAATGGCTCCATTGTGAGGGAATTTAATGCATTGGCATGTGGAAGAAGAAATATCTCTCATGCGATGAGTCCATGGCTTACCAAGCAAGATGTTATAATAAAGGAAGTTAAATATCATCACTGATGAGTCCATACAATACATCCTTTTTATTGCATTGGAAGTGGATCTAAATGTTTTTCCCACTATTATAGCTTATTTCAAATGAAATAGCAAGTATATATCATTGTTATGTCCTTGGAAATAATTATTATCTATTCAATAGATATTTATAATGATTATCGGGAAAAATATATATAATATGTTAAAAATGATTCAAATTATGAAGAGTAATTATTCAATAATAATGTTTAAGTCTTCTACAATAAAGATTCAATATTTTGGTCAATTTATGGACTCCTATAGGCTTGTTATAGATTTTCACAGTAGCTATATATTACAAGAAGATTGATACAATAGCTATGGATTACAATAGGCTTGCTGCAGAAAAGCTACAAAATACATCAGACCACCTATAGACTAGATATGGATTATATCAGACTAGCTATGAATTGCATTAGTCAACTATGAATTTCACTAGGCTTGTTACAGATTTTAGTAGGCTTGCTATGGATTTCACCAAGTTTTCTATAGATTTCAACAGGTTGTTATGGATTTCAACATAATTGCTCTAGACTTCAAGAAAACTACTAGAGACTTGTTTGGGAAGTATTTCTGAGAGTATTTGAATGTTCCAGTTATCATGAAGAATGATTTACATTTAGATTCTTTCTATATTTATATTTCTATGTATAGATTTTCCATAATATATTATATTCGAATATATATAATTATATTCTAATAGATATCTCTCTCTATATTTGGTGAGGTTTGAGATTATGTTGTAATATATTTTATTATTGAAATAAATATCTCTCTCCATATTTTGTGGAGATTGAGATAAGATAGAGTATCTCAGTTGTTACTCCCAAATAAGGTGTTGGCTATAATTATAAATGCAACCTTCCACACCTAAATGAATAATCAATTAATTAATACTTTTCCTTCCATTATTCTAAGCAACCCATCTGAACCTTGTATTTTGAATAAATCCTCTTCCAAGGAATGAGTTGGCCACTCATTCCAAGGAAGATGGATCCAATGTATTTATGTTTACTCCTTTTTTTTGTAATTATTTATTTGTTTTACATTATTATTTTATTTTGTTATTGTTGTAAACATTTATTTTTTTATAGTTTCTTATAAACCTACAAATATTTTGTGTTTGTCATTTATTTTCAATTCAAAAATTTAATTTTTAAAGTGTGATTTACCTTCTACAAGTGTTCTTTAATTTTTCCTGAGTGATTTACCTTCTACAAGCATGTTTTGATTTCTATAAGTGTGTATTTTAATTCCATCAAGTGTGATTTTTTATTCCTACAAGTGTGGAGTGTGATAGAAGGAACCATTTTCCAAAGATCTCTTTCTCTTTTTACATATAGCTTAGGGACACCATCCGTAGATTAACATTATTAAATGAATGGTATTAATGACACCCATCAATCACCTTCATATATATGGTGGTAGGTGGGATGGTAATGAGAAACCATACACAACCTTGATGAGGCATTTGCCATCTATTATATCCTTGGCATGTGATATGTGTAGACTTAAGATTTCATTCAAAATACCGAAGAGTCTTAATGAAATCAAGAGAAGTGAGACACGTACATGAGCCCTCATCAATTAATGTATACTTGACCTAAATTTAACCTATTTAGATGTTAATAAATAAGGGAGGATCATTCATACAAAGTATAATCTCATCAAGAATCATATAAGCTATGGGAAATTTTAAAGAAAGAGAATTGTCTATAATTTTGTCAACATCGATAGACATCTCTTCACATTATTATAAAATACTATCATTAGAGCTAGATGAATCTTCTTCCCATATTGATAGGGGAGAATGACGGACATTCATCTTGAATAATAGTTACCTTAGGAAGTTTCTATGAAGAAGAAGGTCCTTGAAAGGAGGAGCTAAAGTACATTAAAGTTTTTGTTGGTAAGAAGGAGGGTGTTTAAAACAAGGTTGTAAATCTTATTGAGATGAAAAAATGGCTAGTTCAAGTTGATTTTGATAATTAGAAGAAGAAATGGTAGTAGAAGTTTTGTTATTATTAGTATTAGAAGATGATGGAATAGTGGTATAAATAGTATGGGATGTGTTATCCAAGGGGGAATTGAAAATTGGGTCATTAAAAGTGATAATATCATCTTACCCCAACTCATTAAAATGAGTTAGAGAAGAATATTGGATAACATGGTATGTCTTAGATGAAGGAGGAGTGTAGATGGGTTAGGAATAATTGAAAGCCACCACCCTTCACATATTAGTCATGCTAACCACAGTCTTTTCAGAAGTTCATTCAATAATACTTTCAACATTATTGGTGGAAGGGGTGGGCTTGTCTTGATTGTCTTGAATTGGTTGATGATTAGGTAAAGGATCTTTATAAATAGCTAAATGAGCATTAGATTTATTCAAGGCTTGAGTTTTTTCATGTGAATTATAGTCCTTAAAAGCAATCTCATATGCTTGTTGACACATAAGGATAATGGAATCGTGATCAAAATTAGGTCCATGAAGAAAATCCATAGCTAAATTACAAAGTTGTCTACAGGTCTCATGAGAATGACCCCAACTAGTGTGAAACCAACAAAATTTTATAGGATTATACCAATATTTCATAAGATGAGTAGGGTCAATCTCTCTTTGAAGAGGCCTATGTAGATGATTAATAAATTTATTTGAGGATAGAGGTTTGTGTACA
This sequence comes from Torreya grandis, assembly GCA_037957365.1. Classification (NCBI taxonomy): domain Eukaryota; kingdom Viridiplantae; phylum Streptophyta; class Pinopsida; order Cupressales; family Taxaceae; genus Torreya; species Torreya grandis. The sequence continues at coordinate 87,165 of JARHVA010006791.1, forward strand.
TTAATTTTTATTTGGTGAAGAAAAATTAGAATTGGTATATTGTTGAGAAGAAGGAGTTGGTTCTGAAGAATGGTTAGGAATGACAACTTCAACATTATAAATGGTGTTAAAAGAGTCAGTAAAAACATCATTGGTGATATTATGGTTTTTTTCTTGAATAAGAGATGTGGACCCATTAAAAGTTAGGGACATCAAATTCATGCATTAGGAAATCTTATCTTTTAGCTTGGTCAATAGCCTCCTTCAAGGTACATGGAGAGAGAGAGTGTAGACTAAGTATTGTAACCTAGGAAAGAGAGCATTTATAAAGAGATGAAAATGATTTTCATCTACCATGTTATGTTCACATTTATTTGACAAAGTCTTCCATCTATTAACAAATGCTTGGGTAGTTTCATTAGCATGTTGTTTGCAATTAATAAAATAGGCCAAAGTGTTTTTAGGAAGATAATTTTTTTGTAATTATGACACTAAATCATTTACTAAGTCCTCCAAACTATAAATGGAATGAGATCTATGTTGATTATACCAATCCAAGGCATTACCCATTAGGGTTTTGGCTAGGAGCTTGGTAGCCAAAAAGGTGTTTAATTTGAACCAATCCTTTTAAATATTTCCAAATTTTTTGAGGTGAAGGGAAGGATCAATTTATCCATTATAAGAAATTGTAGGTGTTATACCTCGTATATCAATGTTGGAAATTTAAGTAGTGAGATGTTTATTTTGTATATGCTTGATGGTTTTATTGATCAAAGGATGTTGATGAATGATATTGCATTGATAATATGATATTTTTTAATATGGTATTAGTGGTTTGGGTACCACTATTAGTGTTTATATTATCTTGAGATGAATTGGTAGAATGTGAGGCACTATTGGCAAAATCTGTTTATGAAGCAAAATATGGACTAGTGAATGGTTGAGAGGAAGAAGCATTCAAAGCATGATTGCTTTGGGTAGAAATCAATGAAATTTTGGAATAATTAATGATAATAGGTCTTATGAGAGGCCCACTAGATGTATAACCTACCGTATTAGTTGAGGTACTAGGTATGGAGACAAAAGAATTTATAGAAGAAGAAGTCATGGCATAAGAAGTCAAAATTAGAAGAAGAGGCTAACAACCAAAGAAAATTATTTCTCCAAATCCCATTGATAATGTAAGAGTAGGTGAATGAGGATATTTGGTTTGACCACTAATCAAGAGGTTATAAATAATAGTAGGATCCTTTCCTCTATTTTGAGAAAATTTAGATATAAAGAAAAGCATTTCGAGAGTATACACTAACTCAAGTTGGTCTTCTAATTGGAAAAGAGGATTATGATATGAAGAGGTAGTAATAGGGTCCTATATTTTAATGTGTGAGTGGTAATATAAACATTAATAACATCCAAAAGAGGAGCTCTACTTTGTCTATTAGAGACCCTATTAGGATTGGTAAAGTTCATCATGCCTATTGACTATAACTCAGTGTCATAATCCAATAGAAAGTCCATGATTAAGGGAAAAGAAGAGAGATGAGAAATAAAAAGACAAAGATGTGACTAAAATAGTATAGCATCAACTACATTGACCTAACATAGAAACATGGATTATAAAACTATACAGGGTCGATTAGGTTGATTTAGTATAGTGTATAGAAAGTAGAAAAGCTATGAGATTGACTGGGGCAATCTAGTATAGTATTAAAGGAATTAAAGAATAGTAAAACAAATTTTTAAAATTAAATAAGATAAGTTTTCAAGTAATGAAAATTAGTAAGTACTGAAAGGAAATAGACAATTAATGGGATTGATGTTGGCCAGTCCAATTGAAGCACACAAAGTAAAATCTTGTACTAACACTAGATAATGTAATATTTTGTGCACACAATTGAGAAAAATAAAGAAATCAAATTGAAAATCAAATAAATAACTAATCGATCAACCTAAATGTTTATTTAATTATTAAGATATGATTTTTAATGTCATTAGAAGTTGGCTATAAACAAGGTACTAGATAACAATCTAAGGATAGTTTCAGGTAGTTTAAACTAAAAGGGACTATAGTGGTAATGCTACAATATTTGTATTGGGACATACCCCCTCACTTCACACATTGTAGTGATAAGGATGTCAGGTGATTAACCATAATATACCATTAACCACACTTTATACTTGACCAAAATGTCAAGTTAGCTTTCCCATTGGTGATGAAATCCAAGTAGGTTGGCCTAAGGTACAAAATATTAAAGTGCTTATTTATGTTTTAAATATTTTCTTGTGTATGGAGACAAAATAAGTTATAGAAGAACAAGTCATGGCATAAGAAGTCAAAATTGAAAGAAGAGGCTAACAACCAAAGAAAATTGTTTCTCCAAATCCCATTGATAATGTAAGAGTAAGTGAATGAGGATATCTGGTTTGACCACTAATCAAGAGGTTATAAATAGTAGTAGGATCCTTTCCTCTATTTTGAGAAAATTGAGATATAAAGAAAAGCATTTCGAGAGTATACACTAACTCAGGTTGGTCTTCTAATGAGAAAAGAGGATTATGATATGAAGAGGTAGTAATAGGGTCCTATATTTCAATGTGTGAGTGGTAATATAAACATTAATAACATCCAAAACAGGAGCCCTACTCTGTCTATTAGAGACCCTATTAGAATTGGTAAAGTTCGTCATGCCTATTGACTATAACTCAGTGTCATAATCCAATAGAAAGTCCATGATTAAGGGAAAAGAAGAGAGATGAGAAATAAAAAGACAAATATGTGAATAAAATAGTATAGCATCAACTACATTGACCTAACATAGAAAGAGGGATTATAAAACTATACAGGGTCGATTAGGTTGATTTAGTATAGTGTATAAAATGTAGAAAAGCTACGAGATTGACTGGGGCAATCTAGTATAGTATTAAAGGAATTAAAGAATCCTAAAATAAATTTTTAAAATTAAATAAGATAAGTTTTCAAGTAATGAAAATTAGTAAGTACTGAAAGGAAATAGATAATCAATGGGATTGATGCTGGCCAGTCCAATTGAATTCACAAACTAAAATCTTGTACTAACACTAGATAATGTAATATTTTGTGCACACAATTGAGAAAAAGAAAGAAATAAAATTGAAAATCAAATAAATAACTAATCGATCAACCTAAATGTTTATTTAATTATTAAGATATGATTTTTAATGTGATTAGAAGTTGGCTATAAACAAGGTACTAGATAACAATCTAAGGATAGTTTTAGGTAGTTTAAACTGAAAGGGACTATAGTGGTAATGCTACAATATTTGTATTGGGACATACCTCCTCATTTCACACATTGTAGTGATAAGGATGTCAGGTGATTAACCATAATATACCATTAACCACACTTTATACTTGACCAAAATGTCGAGTTATCTTTCCCCTTGGTGATGAAATCCAAGTAGGTTGGCCTAAGGTACAAAATATTAAAGTTATTATTTATGTTTCAAAGATTTGCTTGTGTATGGAGACAAAAGAAGTTATAGAAGAAGAAGTCATGGCATAAGAAGTCAAAATTGAAAGAAGAGGCTAACAACCAAAGAAAATTGTTTCTCCAAATCCCATTGATAATGTAAGAGTAAGTGAATGAGGATATCTGGTTTGACCACTAATCAAGAGGTTATAAATAGTAGTAGGATCCTTTCCTCTATTTTGAGAAAATTTAGATATAAAGAAAAGCATTTCGAGAGTATACACTAACTCAGGTTGGTCTTCTAATGAGAAAAGAGGATTATGATATGAAGAGGTAGTAATAGGGTCCTATATTTCAATGTGTTAGTGGTAATATAAACATTAATAACATCCAAAAGAGGAGCCTTGCTCTGTCTATTAGAGACCCTATTAGGATTGGTAAAGTTCATCATGCCTATTGACTATAACTCAGTGTCATAATCCAATAGAAAGTCCATGATTAAGGGAAAAGAAGAGAGATGAGAAATAAAAAGACAAAGATGTGACTAAAATAGTATAGCATCAACTACATTGACCTAACATAGAAACAGGGATTATAAAACTATACAGGGTCGATTAGGTTGATTTAGTATAGTGTATAGAACGTAGAAAAACTACGAGATTGACTGGGGCAATCTAGTATAGTATTAAAGGAATTAAAGAATCCTAAAATAAATTTTTTAAATTAAATAAGATAAGTTTTCAAGTAATGAAAATTAGTAAGTACTGAAAGGAAATAGACAATCAATGGGATTGATGTTGGCCAGTCCAATTGAAGCACACAAAGTAAAATCTTGTACTAACACTAGATAATGTAATATTTTGTGCACACAATTGAGAAAAATAAAGAAATCAAATTGAAAATCAAATAAATAACTAATCGGTCAACCTAAATGTTTATTTAGTTATTAAGATATGATTTTTAATGTGATTAGAAGTTGGCTATAAACAAGGTACTAGATAACAATCTAAGGATAGTTTCAAGTAGTTTAAACTAAAAGGGACTATAGTGGTAATGCTACAATATTTGTATTGGTACATACCCCCTCACTTCACACATTGTAGTGATAAGGATGTCAGGTGATTAACCATAATATACCATTAACCACACTTTATACTTGACCAAAATGTCAAGTTAGCTTTCCCCTTGGTGATGAAATACAAGTAGGTTGGCCTAAGGTAGACAAAATATTAATGTGCTTATTTATGTTTTAAAGATTTGCTTGTGTGTGCATAAAATATATATAGTGAAACTAAGCATATAATTAAAAATCCCATAATTAAACTATGTGAACTATTCTATGCATGCAAGCAATATGAAAAGAAAGTGTGAACTAATTAATAATAGATATGAGGTTAATTACAAATTTAAAACATGTTATAGTGTTGACAGTATATGTGAAAAATATAGAATAGGGTCAACAGGGTCAAAGCTGTACTATGGAAGCAAAGTCTAAAAATAAACTGCTTTAGCATGGTCAATCTAGATATTTCAGACAACACATAGAACATAGAATTGGGTCAGTAGTGTCAATCCAATTGACTATGAAAAGGTAGTTTTAAAGACTAAAAACTATCAAAGGAAAGATAGAAAAGAAAGAAAGAAATAGGTAGAAAGGAACCTTGGTGGATTAGAGATGTAATGAATTAAGATTGTTGATGAATAAACTTGAAGTATGATTAAGACACCTATAAATTAGGTCAATAGGATCAATCAAGCTATATAAGAAGCTATTACAAAGTGATAAAACCATAAAGGGTTAATTGGGTTGACCTAGTAGGCTAAACTAGGTGTTTAAAAGGTTGAAAACTTTTACTAGGTAAGCTTGGTTGATCAAGTTACCTATTCTTGGAAACGTACATATAGAGAAAAATAGATGGGTTGATAGAATCAATCTAGTATGTCAAGATATATGATAAATATGATGATCAAAATAATAAAATAAGTGAAATAAATCCTAAAAATTCTTAGTTCCATGTTAGGTTCCCCATAATGTATACAATTAGAAATGCATAATGTCTATAAATCAATCCTAGCTTAGAGAAGATAGAGCATACCTATAATTCTGATTGGGGATGCACTTGTTAATCGAGAGCATGACCAATATACAGATCTGCTAGACTCGATTAGAGGATCATTTGTCACAACATACCATGATAGGAAGGGTTCCAAAGCCTAAAATCTAACACAATTATACAACAACCCTAATGGAGTCTTAATGTTTAAATCGTTTCACTTATTTTAATAACAAGAAAGTAAATCTAGTATAGTGTACACCAAATCTTGTGGTACAAGGTGGGGGTTAGAAACAATAAAAAAACTAAATTAAACTTGTATTAGAAGACATATACTCACTTCAATGTATACAAAATCCTAATACATGTTAGAAGAATACAAATGCATTATCTATCTATTCTTACAAATGAGAAATAAAGTTAGGAATACTTATATTTGAAGATGAACCTACCAAGCCTCATTCTCTCCATTGGATAAGGTGTTTTACAAGATATTGTTGTGGTTTGTAAGTATAATGAATATAAATTATATCTATGCTACATAACCTATCTATGCATCCAAAAGAATTTTCAATAAGATAATATCTGTATCTCCAAAGAAAGTATGAAACTCTAAGCTTTATTCCTCAAGTATAATTATCAATAAGCAGATGTTTGTTTTCACTTCATCACTCTTAAGTCTCCTCTTATGAAATGGTGGGAAATGAATTCGTATATATACACATATATTACCCTAAATCCTCTTAGAAACATCAATTTTATAGGGTTGACCTAGTAAACCTTGTGTGTTTTCGGGGATGATTCACTACGTCTGAGCTAGGCTAGCCAAAAGGATAACAAGCTAAGAAAGTGAAAAATACACCTAAACTATACTAGGTTGACCTATTCGACCTAGTATATATGATTGAACAAAAGGGTGTTAAGTTAAGAAAAGAAGGGATGGAAAGAGAAAAAAACTAGAATAGGTAGGATTGAAAAGAATAATCTTAGGGTTAATGGTTTTAAGAGACAAGTGTGTAAATGGCAAGTTGAAAAAGGGATAAAAATATTTCAAAGGAATGATGGTCTTCCCACTCCTCTCTTGGTACACCCCTTAAGGTATGCACTCAGAGATATTGAGACATGATAGGTTCTTTCAAGATACAAAGTGTCAATAACCAATAAAAGTTTCAACATATCATGTGCACACGAAAGGTGCTTTGGTGTTACTTGGCTGAGTGGGCTAGTTTTGGATGGTGGTATTAGTGGGGTTATTCATATAGAAGGATGCTTGGATGACTAGAGGCTGGATGGATATGATGGAAAAAAAAGTGTCACCCATAAGGTGGGATGCCATGCCATAGGTAAGTTCAATAGGAGGAACCAAAACATGAGTATGGTGAGATATGGTTTTATGATAATGTTGGACGCTATGGGGTTATTATCCAGAGAGATGGTGAAAAATAGATCACCTTAAACAACCATTTGAGGGATACTAGGACCTCCATAGGGATTGGGATAAATATTTGCATTTAAGATGTACTCCATGGATGAGGGAGAGGAGGAAAATGGATGATTAGAAGGTGGATCCTAATTTTCTTGGTTTCCTAGTTGTTGTCTATTTAAAACCATATAGATAAGGAAAAGATGAAGATACAAACAAGATCACAACGTAAACAAAGATAAGACAAGAAAAAGTTAGGGAAAAAAATCACACACTAAAACACATTAAATCCTAAGGTTCTTTTTACTCTCTCTTATGGCTTAGGCCATAAACTTTAAAAATTATGTGACTCAACTTAACTTGTAGAGTGGATACTAGAAAATAAGTCTATGTTTGGTTTCAAGTTGTGTTTAGGCTCTTAAAAGGATTTGTGTTATATATCAATATGTGGCTCAATATTGTGGCCTAACCCCTCACTTAACATATCACAAGGATAAGGGTTTTTAAGTGTTTATCCAAGATATACCAATTGTTAGATATTATACTCAACCAGTGAACTAAGTTGGTTCTCTTTTTGGTGATGAAATCCAATTAGGATATTTAGTAGAAGAGACCACTAGGTGATAAAATCCCATTCAAGCCTTATGTCAATGTTTCTATGTTTGATTAAGTGTAAGTGGTTTGGTATTGTGTATGCGATAAGAGTGAATTTATGATTAATTCACTTGATGAGTTAAGTTAGGTTAAATAAAATAGACAAGAAAATAATAGATGTAGTCAATTTTAAGCCTAAGATGAAATTTTGCTTTCATTGTATGAGAAAAAATACAACAAAAAGGACCTAGATACAACTATGAACCTAAGAAAAGACTCAAGGGCTCCATCAGGCATGCCAAAATGTTTCACGTAAATTTTGGTTTATTTCTTAGATTAAAGATTTAAAACATGAAATAAGGGTGAGGATAGTGAAACTTAGATTTGGTTTGCACTCTGTGATCCAAACAGTTTTAGATATTCTTCTTTGGCTTCAGAGGAATAACTTGTAGATAAGAAATTACTAAAGAAATGGTTGATTAGTTATTTAGTAGGGTGGACTTCCTAGAAAGCTAGATCTAAGAAGCACAATCTTATTTGAAGGCTATCAATCCACATTTTTAAAAAATCAAGTTATAAAAACAAAAAATAAATTACTTTCATGAATAACTTAATGTACTAAAATCAAATATAAGAAGTGCTTAAAAGAGATGAGTTTGATTAATTATAATAATAAATTATTGAATATTAATTTTAAATAGATTATGTATGGTTAAGAAAATATAGTCATGTTTTATGCTTAGGTAGAAAGTTATAAAGTTAGATTTGGTTAGGGTTTGATAGGTGAAAATAACTTACTTTTGGAATTGTCACATAGTGAACATCGGTTGTTGGGTAAGACTACTAGTAGTTAAGGTTACCATCAATGTTTGGGCAACCATCGGTGGTTATAGATAGACCATCGATGGTCAAGGTGGCCATCAACAACTGCTCTAATTTTTAGACTATTTTAAGAGGCAGGTTGATAAGGTTGTGTAAAGGATTTTGAAAGGTAAAATAGAGAAAATAATTACTAAATTTGAAAAAATATAGATACTTAGTTTGTTAGCCTAAAGAATGTGGTGGTGAGTGGCCAATAACTTGTTGTGGGCATAAAGGAATTTTGGAAAAATGTTAATGTCTTAGATGTGATTGATGAATCACAACACTTCAGATATCTAGTCTGGTCATTGGTTCATTGGGAGAATACCTCCATAATAAGTTTTGATACAAGAGGCTCTGATGATTTTTGATGATCTTTGATTCTTTATTGTTACAATTCTAGATCCATATCCCTTTCACCTCCTCCTCTCTTTTTATAGAAGGAAAGGAAAGGTGAAATAATAATTTCAACATGGTGTTAATGGGTAATTTAATTTTATCTTTAGAATGAATTGATTTACACATAGATCAAATAACCTAAATATAAAAAAGTAAGCTATATTTATCTAGAGCTAACCCTTAAGGCAATTAAAGGATAACCATTGATGGTTAGGCCTAACCATTGATGGTTAGGATGACCATCAATGATCAATAGGTCAAAGGTCAAGGTGGCCAAAATAAGTAAATTTTGACTTAGATTTGTAGTTGTAAGGTTATTAGAGGGTCTTTATGGGTTTTTGAAGTGGTTTAGGGGTTAGTTTGACATCTAGAACCATCATATTTAGTTTTATAGTGTCTAAATTTTCCCCTTTTTGTTATGCAGTTTATATCAACAAGCTATAAAACAAAATAGATTTTGGGTTGAAGTGTAGATTCCCTAATTATAGGAGGAGGTGTTCCTCCTCAAATTGGGAATTAATGAGGTGAAATACAATTAGGTGTGGGTTTGATGAGTGGATAAGTTGATGACAAAATTGATGATAGGGTGGGAATTAAATCTCAAACACGTGCACGAAGTATGACTAAGTGTGATAGCCAAGATGTCTCAATAACTAGGTTACTATGGTTAGTAAAAATAAGGTTAGCACTAGAAGAATAAGTCATAAATATACCTCATGACTGCATTTAAGCATGGTAATTAGGCTACACTTGTAAACATAAGTCTCCTAGAAAAGGTCAGTTTAGTCATGGGTATCTAAGGTAGGAAGTGATCTTGGGAAGACATAATTGGTCAATTGCATGCAAGGTATCACAAGTTCAAAAATTTTAACTTGGTAACTCAGTCACTATGGTGATAATGACCAAAACAAGGTCATCATAAAACATGTGAATGTTGGTCAAAAATGACCATAGTCGATGTTGATGTAGTTTGTGGGAGTTATTAGAGAAGGTTATCTCTAATGATTGGCATTAGGTGAAAGTTTGTTTGAGAAAGTTATGGGTGCAAGGGAAAACCCTAAATTGGTTTACCCTCAATGGTCAAAGTCAACCATTGATGGTCACCCTAACCATCAGTGGTCATACATCAGCCATAAAAGGGTGAATACAAAAGAACCACTGAGGGTTTATTTTACTCATTTGTAGACAAAACCTTCAATGATAAGCTCTTATGACTTGGTGAGAAAAGTGGCAATGGTTTGTGAGTGTGATCTAAGTTATTGATTGAGTTGATTAAGTGTAAATATCATGGATGAAGAGGTGATGAAGGAGATATTTAAGTCATGTGCCAACTCCTAAGGTACCTCCCCAAAGGTAATCAAGGAATGAGGCAAGGGTTGTTCTTAGATTTTGTAGTTTGTAGTTAATTTTGTTATTTAGTTGGTTGTCATTTGTTGTGGTTATGGGTGGGTGTTGACTTAGGGCTAGATTTATCAGTTTGTTTAGGTTGTCACTTTGTGATAATGGGATAAGTGAGTTGGTTTTGATGTTATTATGGGTATGTTTATGTTTTTTTTAGAATTTGGTTAGATTGGGAAAGAGTTTGGTCAAGCCTTAGGGTTTGAGGAGCACCGGTGGTCACTAAACAATGTCTATTAGTGGTCATTACCAACTATCACCGATCATTTTTTACCATTGATGGTCATAGGTGAACATCAATGGGTCACTTTGTGGTGACCATCAATATTTGGTCCCCTAATCATCGATGGTTGATGATTGGTTAACAGTCAATATAAATAGTCAATCATGGATGGTTGATTAGTCAACCATCAACAGTCAATGAAATGGGGATGAATACTTAGATTTAAGGTTTAATAGGTAATTTAGTTAAATTTAAAGTTAGTAGGTGAAGGTTTATAGGTTTTAGGGTGTATTTTAAGGTTAAAATTTAAGATTTTTGTTGGATGTTTTAGGTAGTGGTTGAGTGTAGTAGTGAATGGTTTAGGGTTAAAAGGTAAGATATCTTAAAGGTTAAGGGTAAGGGTAATGGTTTAAGTTAGTGGTTTATGGTAAGGTTAGTGATGTAGATAAGATAGGTAAAATATTTGATAAGATAGGCATGTCTTGTATACAGGTCAGATGAGGCATATTTATTATTATTAAGCTGAGTAGTTAAAAATAAGAGGTAAGGGTAAGTTGTAAAATTTATAGGCAAAAGTATATCAAATTAGGTTAACTAAGATATAGTGATCAAACCTTACAACTATATATTAGATACAAATGAGGGATAGAGTGCCTCAGATATAGGGTGAGATTTAGTGAGGGATGACCAATGCCAATTAGGAGCACATGGAGGATGTGGGCCTCAGAGGTATGAAGAATTATCAACATGTACCTCATGATTTGGTGATGTTTGTGGCACTCATTTAGATATGGGACACTACAACTAACGCCTTGTTTATTTTTAAAGGAGAGATGACCATCTTACCTGAGGATATCAATAAGATCATGTGGCTACCCATATGGGGTGAGTTGATCTACCACATTGAGAGTGATGATTGGGATGGGAAGATCAAGATATTATATAAAACATGCCTCAATTTTGTGACGTGGCACTTAAGAGGCTTCCACTAAATTCCACTATACTAGAGAGATAAGGATGTGAGGCACTTATTCACTATGATGATGATAATGGTCATGTGTTATGTGTTACCAAATTATAGAAGTGGGAGATTCCCTTACTTGTTACAGGTGATCATTGAGATGTGGTTGGGACACACATTTTTTATGTGGGAACTTATGCTTTTATTTCATATTTATTAATAGGTATGGGGGTTTCATGCCCACAAGATATACAAGATTAGCGTCAATTTTGTTCTCCATTGTTGGGCCTATGAACACATCTAGGTACTAAGAGCTATAGGGATACCATGGTAGGGGTTTGTGTACATGTATTTAAGGTTTGATTATGTGAGGTTGAGAGGCAAATATTCCCTCTTAATACCTAGATAAGGGTAAAATGGCATAGATTGATACAAGGACTAATTAGATGCTTTGGTGGTAAGAGACCCTATTTGGAGACTATATGTTAGGTTTCTAAGATGGGGGCACTATAGGAGGCATACCCTATTACTTCATAGATATAAATGGATCTATGACAAGTGAGAGCATGAGATATATCTAATTTTATTTGGTAGGTTAAGAGATAGTTCAACCTCTATCAAGATATCCTTGATGTGTCCCTAAGGTATAAGAGGGATGATACAAAGTTTCTACTACTTGCTTCACAAATAGTGCACGATTTCATTAATCATGAGGAGTTACCTATGATGATAGATATGGATGATGTAGTTATTACAAATGGATATCTTTTATGGTATTAGGTACACTATATTGCCATAGACTTAAGGGGTGATGATGGTGGTCAATAGGACGTAGACATTGATGTAGGGGGAGATGATCAATAGGCTCATATATAAGGGGTTACTATATATGTATAGGTAGTGATTACTAAGAGGGACCAAGAATGAGTGGCTCTAGCTATAGTTTAGACATCTCTAACAAATACATAGGCTTCCTTGGTAATAGTACAAGGTCATGTGCCTAATCTTATAGGAGAGAGAGATTAAGCTAGAGCTAAAATAGCCATGGTTATGTAGGAGAGAGATTCTCTCTGGTAGGCAAGAGGAAAATTAATGTGAAGATAGGATTATAATAAGGTGAGATTAGTATGTTGTTAGTGAATGAAATCAAATCCAAATAAAACTCACTAATGCCAACACCTTAATCCTATCTTTAGGGGGAGCATGGTAATAATACCAAATGAGAAACACAACTAGAATGCAAAAGATAAATAAATCCTTCACATTCCTTAAATTATCCAAATATCTTGTTGAAGTGGCTTGCTTGGATTGTTCTCAATGAGTCTTCATTAACAGAGGCTTGACTATCTCCTCTTCTCCTTGGCACCGATGGCTTGTGATGACTTTGGCTCGAATCAATAATTGGGCATGATAACACTAAATCAATGGCTTGAGAGAGTATTTAGCATTATAATTTTACACCAAAATAAATTAAAATTCGATAGGGAAGGCCACCTATTTATAGATTTTGCAAATTTATCAAATTAAACCTAAACGATTTATCTCAAAAAGGATATCTATGGCTAAGAATCCATTCAATTCTAGAGGCCAAATCTAATAAATTGCCTCATAAATATTTGGGATACAAAGTCATTAAAGAGGCATGGAAGGTCTTAATGATGCATGGGAGGGCTTAATCCTAATATTTTATGCATTTATGGCCTAGGGATATCTTCCCAAGAAATGATGTTACTTGATGATGCAAAAATTCATAATCAATTTTCAAATAAGAAATATTCAAAAAATTTCCATGGAATTCTTAATTAGGATCATGATTTGAATTAATTAGCTTTAAGCATGATTAGTCAATTTGGGTACAAATCTTGGCAATTGGTGAACAAATTAATCAAATTGGTCAACATATCATATTATTGGCTCTAATTTTGATTAGATTGGAATTAGGATGTGATGTTATATGCATTGGGTACATTATCCCATTTAGGATGTTTCCAACATAAAATAACAAGTGCACATGTCTCATGTAAGAAATTTGGTAGAAAAGAGAAATCTAGAGCACCTAGGTGTGAAATGTCATATTGCCTTGAAATAATTTGATCAAAGTTAGCTACTTCATAAATTGCATTGCCTCATTTAATGATACTCTAGTCAAAATCAACACTTGTATATAACAATTTCAACTCATTTAATGTGCTGAAGTGTTTTCAGCCAAATTAAGATGCTTTGATATAAATTGGTCAAAAACTTGGGTGAAGGTCATTGGTGGCTAGTTTTAGGTATATATAGTTTGTGCATGTTTGAGAAGGCATTGCAAGCTATAAACATAGTAACATCTTATCAAAGAATGAAAAAGTCTCGTATGCCTAAAACTTCAACATCAATGGAATAATTGTATGATGCCCCCTCGAGGGAATGGTTGGCACAAGTAGATATGTAAACGGTCCCTCAAAAGAAATAAATGAAACAAGGAAACTAAATATATGAATATTATGGGGTGAGAACACAATGAGTTTCAAAAAGTATTCAAAATCATTGAGAATGCAAGTGGGATGGTGTATAATGGTTTACCTAAAGTTGGTTATAAGCATTGTACCTTAATAGTGGTAACATGGTATGATAACACAATGATTTACCCAAATGCAGTTATAATCATTGAAAAGATGGAGCTACCCCAATTAGGATAGATAAACAAGATAACAACATACCCTTATTTGGGCAAAAGTAAAATAAATTTGGTGAGAACACAATGATTTGCCTAAAGGTAGTTATAATCATTAAGAAATCTAGGTGGAACAATGTACAATGATTTTCACATAGGTAGTTATAATCATTAGATCTTGATTATGACAAACATTATTGATTTTTTGGTGATGATGATAACTTGACACAGAGGATAATGATGAATTATAACAACTTGCTAGTAGGGAGATGCTCGTCCAAACTAACAAATGTTGAAATTATTTTGTTTTTGAATTACTCTATTTGGGATATGATTAGGATTATATTGGGATGTCAGTGCTAAGGAGATGTTGATGCCTCCATTGCTAAGTAGAATTATTAAAGATAATTTTTGTTGTAGCACTTGATGGTAAGGCATCATGATAGAACACCATGAAGACTAGGCCAAAATATGCATAAAGATTGATTCCCGTAATCCAATATTCAAGGTCTTATAATGTAGTAATGATAAAATCCATGATGATAATGTAAATGTATAAATATGGATGGATTTAGGTATAAAGTTCACAAGGAATCATATAATGAACACACATAGACTAAATCAAAGTAACAGTGCTGAAAGCAAACAAATAGGCACATAAACAACAAACAAACAAAACAACAAAGAAACAAATAACAATAATCTTAATGTTAGTACAAACAACATGACTTAAACCAATGCCATGAACATTACCCCTACAAAATAGGCAAAAATTTGGCAAAACAACATGACTATGGGAATACAAGAAAAGAAAAGGGAGTGGTCGAGTTATCTCTATATGCACTAGGCAAGTGGATGCTCCATACATAGTTTCATGGATGTAATATCTAAAAAAAAATTAGGCTAAATTTTATTCTCCAAGGAAATGGGAATAAAATGATTAAAGATGAAAAAAAACATAATGAATGTGATAGAAGAATAGGAATGGTTTTGTAAAATGGAAAGTGCATGGTATAAAAGCCAAGAAAGGATGGGGAAACTAAGGAATAAGTGATTTGATTGTGACTTAGTAAGAGTTCTCATAATCCTTAAGGCAAAGAAGTGGTCAAATTTTTTGGTTTTTTTAAATTATTTTAAAAATGTTTTTGGAATTTTTAAGTATCTCAACTCATGAAAGAATGACAAGACACTAAATGGTCCAAGCTCACAAAAAAATGAGATCATGGACTTAAGTTACTCTTAAAATGGTGAGAGTGTGGCTTAGGTTGCTCACAAAATGGTGAGAGTGTGGCTTAGGTTACCAAAAAAATGTGAGAGCATGGCTTAAAGGGTGACTAAACTAACCTCAAAAAATATCAAATTCTACCTATAGAGTCCCAAGATAGGACCTCAAGTCACTATAGTTTTGCCTTATAATAGAGGAATCTAACTAGTGTAGTAACCAATTCAAATAAAATAGACATAGTTGGTATAAAGGCATAATATGGAATAGAAAATGGCTAGTTGGTATGTCAAGGCATGATCAACAAGTTTTCCCCTAGTTTTCCCATTAGCGGTTATAACTTAAGAAACAATGGCATAGGTCAATGATACTAATTTGCCCATAGGTGGTTATAATTAGTAACAAGATCTGTCAGACACTAATTTTCCCATAGGTAGTTATAATCAAGCAAACTTGGTATAGAAAATGGAATAAGAATTGAAGGATACAACTACCAAACTATTGTCATATTGCTCCAAAATACTACCTCTATCTAGAATGTGTGAAACAACTTCTCAAACTAAATCCAAGTCCTCTTGTTGAAAGTGGTGATGTGACAAATGGAACATAACCAAGGTCATAGGATCAGGTAGGGTGGGAAAGAACAACTTGGTTGATGGGAAGGAATGGTAAAATAGATAGGTGATAGGAAAAATTGATAGTATGGTAGGATGATAGGATGGTAAAATGTTATAGTACAAAAAATATTGATAACATGATACACCTTGAAATAGTCCTTATTGACAATAAACCAAATCAATCAAGCATAATACCAGTTGAGGTAAATAATGTTCATCCACTCATCAAGTTTGTGTTTTTATGGTGTGTTAAGAATGTATGCTCCTATTCCATAGTTTTCTATAATAATGAGAGGACCAACATTTGGGTTTGAACTTTCTTTTATGCTTCTTTTTGGCCAAGGTATTATTTTGGTTCTCTTTAAGGACAATATCACCAAGTTCAAATTCTCTATGTTTCACATGTTGATATTAGTGCCCTCAAAGTCAGTTCTGATAGGCTTGGATATTATTCACTACATCTATGCATTTTTCATCAAATAACTCTAGTTCTTATAGGTGAGCTACTTGATAGTCATTGTCATCTAGGGCATGATTTAAATAAATGCATAGATATGGTAACTCGATCTCAATGGGGATAATGGCTTATGTACCATAGACAAGTGAATATGGAATGGCTCTTATAGGTGTATGATGATTGGTGAATTATTCCCAAAGGGCATGGAATATCTAAAGGTGTAAATCATGACCAAAATCATTAACAATATTTTTAAGAATGTTAATAATGGTTTTATTTTATGCTTCATCTTGGCCATCAGCTTGAGGGTAATATGCCATGGATAAATGTTGTGTGATATTATATTCAGTTCATAACTTCTCAACATATTTTTTCTAAAATGATCCTCCATTATCACATTTAATGTCAGAGGGGATACCATAGCAACAAATGGGATGGTTGAAAATGAACTTGGAAATTTGTTTTCTAGTCATGTAAGTGAGAGGTATAGCTTGAATCCACTTAGTGAAATATTTGGTAGTAGTAAGTATATGTTTATCTCCATCAGATGAGGTTGGATTGATATTCCCAATGAGTTTGAGGCCCCATGTATAAAATTTCCATGGTGTCAAAATTGGTTTTAGAGTATTGGCTGGTGCATGAATCAGATTGGCATGCCATTGACACTTGTTGCACTTATTTCCATATGAATCTACATCTACATCTATTTTGGGCCAATAATAACTAGTACATAAGAAATTTTTGAATATAACTATCCTAATGGTGTGGGATCCACATTATCCTTCATGAAATTCCCATAATGATAGTGTAGATTTTCCTAAAGTTAAAAAATCAAGCAAAGTTCCATCAAAACTATGGTGGTAAAAGGTTGACCCATGTAAGGTATAATGAGTGGTTTAGTTGATGAAGGATTTGGATTGCTTTCTAGAGAGGTTAGGTGGCATAATTTAGTCATGGAGTTAGTTATAATGGTTTGAATACCAGATAGAACTAAGAGAAATAATATCACAAATCATTGTGATAGTTAAAGGTTCATGAGTTGGTGCTAATAAATTCTCAACAAGTAACTACTACTCTTTAGTTATGTTAGTTTGTCAAATTAGAGATCTAATAGTGGCCTTAGCATCTATAGTTCTATTACTTTCCCTTAGTACATGCTCAAACTAAATGTTATCAATGTGGTGCTTGAGAGTGTTGACCATGGCATTATATGGAACCAACTTGTCATCCTTGATCGAAGAGCGGTCTATAACATAATTGATGATTAACTAAGAATCACCATAAACCTTGAGATGAAATATGTTCCATTATACCACTTGGTGAATCCCTAAAATAAGTGCTTCATATTTGATGATGTTTTTGGTATAAGGAAAGTTAGTCTTGAATGATTTAGGGATTAGATCCCCTTGTGGTATAATAAATAAAGTGCCTACTACCAATCCATGTGTCATGAATGACCCATTAAAATATATCTTGCATTTATGCTATCCAAGAGGTGTGTCAATGATGGTCATTATAGATTCATTAGGAAATTAGAATGTCAATGGCTCTATATTAGTAAGGGGTGCTTCAACAAGTTGATCTATAAGAACTTGCCCGTTAATGGATTTTTGGCTGACATACTCAATGTCAAACTCACTTAGAATAATGATCCACTTGGCTATGTGGCCTTGTAAATTTGTTTTAGTTATTAGATACTTGAGGGTATCTAATTTTGAAATGACCATGGTCTTATTTTTTAACATGCAATGGCACTATTTTTGAGCTATAGAACATAACTAAATAGGCTTTTTTTATGGGTGTATAATTGTGTTCATACTCTTCCAATGTAAATCTTAAGTAGTACATGGCATACTCCTTGCCATTATCATCATTTTGAGCCAAAATTTCCTCCAAGGCATTATCAGTAGTAGATAGGTATAATGATATTGACTTTTATATCATAAGAAGTAATAAAACAAGTGGATTTGCTAGATAATATTTTAGTCACTAAAAATTTGTTTGAAAGTGATCATCCCAATGAAATGTGACTCTTTTCTTTATAATATGCATAAAATTATAGATTTTTTTAATCCAACTGTGATATGAAGCATTAGATAGACTGGATCTTTCCCTACAAACTATAGAGCTATTTCAAATTAGTTGGTGGTTTCATCTTTGTTATGACTTAGACTTTGGATGGATCAACTTCAATGCATTGATGAAACATAATGAAGAAAAGTAATTTTATAGATATGACTCCAAAGACACACTTCTTAATATTAATCTTGACTTTTTACTGATTTAATCTTTCAAATATTTTATGTAGCACTATTGGATGATCAACCCTAGTATTTGATTTGCCAAGACTATCATCAAAATAATATTCAACAATGTCATACATCATATTGTGAAATATAATGGTCATGGATCTTTGATAGGTGGCCCCTAAATTCTTAAGACCAAATAGCATAACCTAATAATAGAATGTTCTGCATAGAGTGGTGAACATTGTTTTGTATTGGTCTTTTAGTACTATCTTGATTTGGTTGTACCCTAAAAATTCATCCATTAAAGAAAGTATTGCATAACCCATCATGGTGTTGTTGATCATGTCAATATTTGGTAATGTAAATTCATCCTTAGGGAAATATTTATTTATATCATAGAAATAAGTATAGATTATGATCCCTTCTAGCATTTTCCTAACTAGCACAACATTATAGATCCACTCTAAATAGTCAATCGATCAAATAAATCATGCTTTTAAGAGTTCTTACAACTCTTTATTTACTAATAAAATAATGTGAGGATGCATATTACACAAATTTTATTCTACTATTTTAACATTAGGATTAATGACAAGGTTGTACAGAACCAAGGTGAGGTCCAAACCTGACATGTCAAAATATGCCCATGTAAATATGTCAACAAATTCTCTCAAAAGGGTTTTAAAGACTTCACACTATTTTTCAGTAAGAGATGAACCTAGCTCAATCCACTTTGGGTCATCTTGGGACCTGATGTTAACCTCTATTGTATCTTCCACTAGAAGTTTTGAACCATCTTCAAGGATAGTGGGTAAAGACTTAAACTATTTGGCAATATTAGAGTCCTCTGCTAGGACTGGATCTTTGAGTTCCCCCAAGCATGATGAATTAGAGTCCCCCAATGCAAGGTTTGGCCATGTAATAAAAACTATTGGAAACTCTTAAAGGATCTAATTAAAAACTTATTATTTGAAACTAAATTTAGACTCACAAACAAGTTTGTTGTTGGTGGTGTCTTGAGCTATGGTTTAAGAAGGCTAAACACCCCCATATAATGGCACTTGAAATAGGTTTTCAACACTAGACTGGCCTTTTTCTTTACTTTTTCCTTAGTTAAAAAGTGCCTCCAAGAGGTTTTCACTTTGGGAACTCAATGTTTTAATTATTTTATTTTGGATAAGAATGTTCACCCACTCTCTAAAATAAGCTTCAAGATATAACTTGATTGAAAACCCTTAATTATGGTCCCCCAATAGAAAATTATATCTAAGGCACATAAAATCATACAAAGCCTCATCATTTTGAAACTCATCAATCGGTACATTGGAATTTTATTGGCCCTAGTGTATCATTTGGGTATAATACAATGGCAGTGGGTTGTGATGAATGATTGGTCTAAGGGTATAAATAAAATGAGGATGAAATAGGTTTGTCTTAGTTAGGTCATCAAAAAGGATATGATCAGACTCTACTTTGCTATCGACATCCTCATCACTAGTTGATGGTGATGGAACACTATTAAGGTAAATGGGGTCACCCCCAAGTGGTTTAAATGCAAGTCCATATAGTTATTTATATTTGGTCATAGAAATTAGCTCAAGTGTTCCTTATTGGTTTGGTATGAGGCCTCTTCCTTCATAGTCTTGATTATTCATGATCTTATTGGGAATATGATACTTTTCAATCTCATAACTATTAGCCTATTTGTCATTATATAACCATGTTTCATCTCCTTCAAGAGGGTCTTGCTTTAGGATAGATATTGGTATAAACACGATGGGTCCTTTACCTTTTCCCTTTTATTTCCATTCTAGATGAGATAGCTTGGATGTAGGTATTCTAAAGGACTCTAGGTTCTTTGTAAGGTTTGTGATGTGAAAGGTATCATGGGTGAAATACTCTCTTGGGCTATTAGGTGAAATGGTATAATGATTGGATATCTTAAGAGGTAAAATGTGAGAAAGGGAATCAAGTGTATTAGGATCAATGCATTTATCTTCTATCAAATCAAGGAGTATGGTCTTTCTCTTATCTTTCTTAGTCACTATATTCATGTCAAAATGATAGTTATAACTCATGAACTTGGCCTCTAGATGTTTACAATGCTTGTATGGATGTAAATCTCCTAGTATATAACCTTCCATCCCTAAATCAGAGAACTTGATACATTGGTGTAATGTTGATGGGGCTACATGGATTTCACATAACCAAGGTCTACCCAAAAGCATATTTTATGAAAAATTGAGATCTATCACATGGAAAAGTGTATCATGGGTCAAGGGTCCAAGGATACATAACAAACAAATGGTGCCTTACGATTATAATTCTTCATTGTCATGAGCTTTGATGGTTATGGTCTCTACTTGAATATATACCATTATGTACCTAATAAGCTTGATGAGTTTAAGATAAACTATGTTCAAACATGACCCATTAACTATAAGGACATGTTTCACTTTATGCCACTTTATGCAAACTTCAATGCACAAGGGGTTGTTATGTAGCAGGACAAGGTATGACATATCACTTTGGTTGAAAGTGACTTGTTGGGCTAGAGCTAGGTATCCTACCAAAGCTTAAAATTTGTTAGGGGATATGTCACTAAGATTAGCTAAGAAACTCATTCAAAATATCTTTGTAGATTGTTGACATATGTAACAAATCTAAAAGGGATATTTATGCATCCATGTTTTTTAATTATTCCACAATGTCAAACTTCTTCTCTTGGTCAGTGTAAAATGGCTTGTTTAGAGGTAAAATGGTTGGTTGAATGATGGGTGAAGTGGTAGATGGTTGTGGGTCTAGGATGGTAATCTTTGACCTCCAAGTTGTGATTTCAAAATCAGGATTCAACACAAGACCATGATTTCTAACAAATGGTGGTGATGGTGGGGGACTAGATAGGATAAGTCTTATTTATTAGTGTACTTCCACATGGTCATGAGGTAATGATGAATTATCAGTATAGAGTCTAAAATTAGTAATCCATACTTGTTGGTATACTTGTAAGTGGTCCCAAGTCAAAGAATCATTATCAATATGAGTTAGTATATTTACATTGTTTAGCAAAGGTATTGATTGATTGATATTTGGTCTTAGATTGATGGAAATGGTATTAACATGACCTCTTATAATATGACCTACAACCTTTATGTAGTCATGTGGAACTGTATGGTAGGTTTATTTTTTTTTGCCATTTTAACCTAGGTTTTTTATATTATTTATATGTTTTTGGTTCTATTTTTGATGATTCTATTGGTTTGGCCATGGTTTTTGAAACTATTTTTGTTGGTATTGCATTGGCTATTTTTGTTTTTATTGTTACTATTATAGTTGGTTATTATGTTAGGGAAAGGGGTTTGGATAAATTTAAAGGCTCTAATTGGAAATGGAAGAAGCACTATCCAATGTTATCTCCATGTTCTCAAACATATTCTAGATTAAATGTTTTATTTTCACATAGTGGCATAAATTATGTTTGTTAACCTGATGATATTCACATTATTCATTTTGGTGGTACCAATCAAGATAAGGGATGTACTAAGGATACTATTTCGGTATAGGCCAACTAATCAAATTAGTAATGGAAATATTGTGAAACTTAGATTTAATAGGCTCTCCAAGGTCACCAAAAACATGACAAGTAGCAATTTTTCTTCTTGGAGGATCTTTTAATGGTAAAGCTTATTGTATTTATTGCATAGTTCTAGGTTGTTGCAATTACAGCATTGGATGAAAAGGTTTTGGGTTAGGAATAATTTTAATATGATAAATGGTTTGAGTAGACATTATTTTCACCATTTAGACATGTTTCAACTCTTTTAATCCATTTCCAACAACATTTTTGTTGCGATTTGCCTTGTTCTATTTTTGTTATTGGCTTATGCTAGTTAAAATGCTTGTACTTAGACTTGGTATTAGTTTTGGCTATTTCCTAAATTGGCACCTTGATTCTAATTTGATGAGGTGATCTTGATGATCAATTTCTTAATAATATTTTCATTGATCAATGAACCTTTATCAATGACCTCTTTAAAGGTATTACCCACACTACAGTTTTAGATGATTGAATA
The DNA here is from genome assembly GCA_037957365.1 of Torreya grandis. Taxonomy (NCBI): domain Eukaryota; kingdom Viridiplantae; phylum Streptophyta; class Pinopsida; order Cupressales; family Taxaceae; genus Torreya; species Torreya grandis. The sequence goes on from JARHVA010006791.1 coordinate 109,780, forward strand.
TCTCACTATGAAAATTTTTGGTAACCATAGAGGCTAATTGTTTATCTAGAAAACTATGGATGAATTGGCTTGTAAGGGCTCTCCATAAATTTAGATATCTTTCAAAAATCTCACCAACCTTCTACTTGTGTTGCATCAAGTTGACCAATGAAATCTCATGTTCAAGATTGTATGAAAAGTGTTGCATAAACTTATCTAAAAGATCATCAAAATTGGATAGTAAATTCTTGGGAAACTTTAGGAACCACTCCAAGGCTTGTCATTCTAGACTCCTTGGGAACAACAAAGAAATGTATATGTCTCTATATGCCACTAGCTAGCATGCAACAAAGAACTCAGTAAAATGAGCCTTGGGGTCACCTTTCCCCTTATATTTGTCAAATTTTGGTGGTTCATATCTTAGAGAAAATGGAATACAAAAATAATCCATGTTAAATGGATAAGAGCACACATCATCCAACTTAAATTTTTTTGTTTTTTTTCCTATCTTGGATGGGAGCAATCACATCCTTCATTTGTTGTAGTTCTTGGGTTAGAAAACTAGAAGGAATATTGGATTGGTTAGATTATTGAGAGATCACAATTAGATCAATTTGAATAGGGAATGATGGAGGTATTTACTGGGGTATGTTGGTTTTATTGGGGAATAGATCATGAATACACATTTATGGATTAGAATGCAATTATTGAAATTATATTTGTAGTTGTACAGTATTTTGGTTTGGATTAGGTGGATAGTTTTGGGTTTAGGGATTTTGAGGTTGATATGGAGGTATATGCCTATATTATGCCTGCTAAGGTTGAATAGGGACCTGATACCAACTAATCAAACTATATTATTGAGGGGGTACTTGTGAACTAAGACACTGTCATTAAACTAGTGACACATTCTGCACAAAAGGCAAAGGTTACCTAATTGGTACTTGAGGACCATTGAAACCTCTAAGTTTCACAAATATTTATTATGAACTGGACACATATTGGAGATTCATCATTTTTCATTGACCAATAGTTTCACATTGTTGATTAGACATCATTTAGCTTTGAATTGGTATATTGGTCTATGAGAGAAGAGGTATGTTTGTTGCTATTTAGAAAGGTAGAACATTGGTTTCCCCTTGTTAAGGTGGTAATATTACATTGGTATGTTCAATTTTGCCTACTATTGTGGACTATTACTCATTATATATTGAGTAATATTCATTACATTTTATTGTGGAGGTGTGACATTGGTCACTAGATGATTACCTAATTCTATCAATTGAGCATTTGAAGAAGTAGTTGGTTGAGGATTAGTGCTAGTAGTTAGTTAAGGTTGGGACATAGAAAATCCTACTCCCTAATTTTGAGAACCACTCATGGTGTTAACTAAAGTTACATTTTTTTGTGTACTAAATGTTTTTGTACTTACACCATTTTAGTTTGGACTAGATGTTGCTTCCACATTGTTCATTTTTTTACTCTATATTCTATGTACAAGTAGAAGACACTTCTTTGATGGTTGGCACATGAAACAATTTATCAACTAAAGTGTTTTGCATAAAGGGGTCTACACCCTAACTATCCTAACTAGTTAATTTTATTAAAAATCTTGTTGAAGTAACTAAATCTATGAGATGCATATTTGACATGGTTCTTTGGTTAAAATTACATGATAGGTTTAAGTACGTTTGGTATGTTATCTAAATCTGTACAAAGTTATCCTCCATGAGGTCTTTGACTTTGAAAATCATATTAGGGCCCTGATGTGTCATTTGGACTAGAACAAAAGGATTTTTAGAAGAAACTTGTTGACTAAAAATTATTTTACGAGGAATTCTTACAAGATAAATTTTCATGGGGGAAGTCTGCCATAAACTTAGTCCCTACTTATATATCTCTAAAAAAAAAATCCTTATTTTCCAACAATTGATTCTAAAAGAAATAAATATCATACATGGATGGTGAAGTAACATAGTATGGTTGTTGAGGAACTAGTTCTTCAATTATATGTATCGAAGCTAGTTACTGTTCTATTTATTATTGACCCTAATTTGAGTATGGATGCATGTTTACCAAATAATTAGCTAATGGGTTTTAGTTTTGTTCCCATATTTGAGTGTTATAAGATGGATAAGAATATGTCTCATAAGCAACATTATCAGCATAGGTGTCTTGAACCATCTCTTTTTGTGTGACCACATTACTAAATCTTTGATTATACATGAGGTCATTATGAGTGTAAGAATACATTTTAGGATCCATAGTAAATGTTTCACAATAAAATGGGATAGACTTCTATAAAATCTTAAAATGAAATGTCTACAAACAGGTTCAAACTTGATCTAACTTGGTCAAAAGGATGGATATGTATATCCAAAAATATGAATGCAATGACTTGTAATAAAACAAACAAATGTTAAGTATCTAACCTTACATGTCTCATACAAATATTTTAATTAAAAGGACCATAAATCAAAATTCCAAATTTTATTTCAAAGTGTTTCAAATTAGTCTAATCTAAGAAAAAAAAGTTTCTAGGATTTTTGGCCAAACGTGGCATCAAAAGCTAGGCTTAAACAAAGGTACGTGATAGGATTTTTGGCCAAATGGTGTCAAAATATAGACTTTAAAAAGATGAGATATTTAATATAATATATTTGAAACACTTATAACAAAAATTAGGAATTTGACTATTGTACATAAACTTGGTCAATAAGTATGAGGTATGAAACAAAAGGCACTTGTAAATAGCTTATTTTCTCCTAAATAATTGCTCAAACTAGATCATTTTGATAAATAATTTGGAAAAAGTTGAATGACATAGCTTTTCTAGACAAAGGCTCTCAAATAAAACTCAAAATGGTTGAAACTTTGAAACAACTTAGACTCTATGTGAATAGGCCTATAAATAAGTTTCAAAATAATTCTAGCAGCATAACAATGCTAAAATGCTCAAAATTGTGATAAATTATTTTTTCAAAGATCTAAGTCAAAAATGGTTTCAATATGATTTTGTTAGTGTAACACTACAATCTTCAACCCAAATGACATAAGCACACAAAATTTTGACAAATCTCTATGGCAAAAGGCTACTATCAAATGGACTTAGGACAAAAAGTGAAATATGGTTGACAGTACAAAATGTAGCCTAGGACTCAAAGCATGAGTGATACACAAGATGAATTGAGTCATAACAAATGATGATAATGATGTCGAGTCTAAAAATGGTCCTCAATTCAAATTGGGAATTGATCTCAAGTTAAAATAATTCAAGTGCAAATTAGGAAACTCAATTTAATACATCAACCTTTAAAACTTAGAAGACTCCAATTTTAAATTTAAACTATCAATAAGGGACTTAAATAAACTGTGGCAAAAGGTCTAGACTCAAATGGGTAGCATAACTACACCAAATTGGAAGATATGACACCACGTTTATGATAAATATTTAAACAAGGTAAAAGATGATTTATTTTCACTTGGGTAGCATAATGCCTTCTTGTTCAAAAAATGGTGAAAAATATGTGTAGTTATGTAACCCTTGTTAATAAATAATTTTGACTCCAATAAAGACCAAGTAATCTAAGACAAAGACACATTATTTAACTAACCACCTTAATCCCTAAATTGACAAGGTATGACATAGTGGGGTTAACTAACTGATAAGTTTTAAAACATTTCTAGATAGATCCCATGTACAATAGTTTCACATCAACATGGAAGAGAAAAAACACATCAATTGGGCCCATGTAATATAGCTTGATATAAAAACATCTTTCCCTTTTTATAACCACTACATCTATATCTTGCTCAGTGTAGTGCAATGTCTAACATGATCATACATCTCAGGCTTAGCCCTAGTGATATGAGTAGTTTAATCACTCAAAAAATCATTTCAATGGGGTGATCCCAATTTATATACCCCCCATAGAGGGGTTAAAGATGATGATAGGAGATGAAACCCCAGGTCAAAGCTTCCCTAAAGATCTTATGATAGGTAATGAAGCCCCCTTCATAAAGCAAGATGAAATAAAAGTAAAAAACTAAGTAAAATAGTTTTAAAGGTTGTTTCTAGATCACCTAATCTATGCAGGTCTTAGGGAGAGCCTTCACAACTTGTCTTTTATGCCTTTGGACTAAGTCACTTTGTAATGAAGTTGGGGATTTTGATCCCACAATTTATCTATAGGGGATGGGGGAGAGCATACACACATAGCTCCCTATTTTCTCAATCAAAACTAACTAACAAAATAAGGACAAACAACTTGAAAAAACTTAAAGTGTGTTTAATTTAAAGAACTAAACTAAATGTGTAGTGATTTTATTTATCCCCTTGGATTTAAAATGTAAAAACTTGTAAATAACAACTACAAAACTTTCAATCAAACATCTAAGTGTTTCTTTAATCACCCAAAATAAATGTTCCTAATCCTTTTTAAGCACTTGAGAAGAGTTTAGAAAGACTAGACTAAGCTTGTTTAGATCCTTTTTAAAGTTGGCCCTACAAAGAAAAAATCATATTTTCATTTATCCTTGAAGCATTTTTCCAAATGAGACAAACAACTTTGAAAAATGATCTCTTAGGTTTCACATAGTGGAATCCTACTACTCCATAGTGCAATCTTGCTACTCTACAAAACTGTGACTTGGACACAAAATATCACTACTTAAATTAGTTTAACATAAATCACAATATATCCACTTGAGATAACAATCTTGCTACTCAAGTCAACATTATCATTATTTGGGTCATGATAATCTAGCTACTCAGGTTGACAACACCGCTAATCAGGTTGACAATCCCATAAGTTACAGTACAATACCACCACTATGAGAGTTATGATATTGTCATTTAATTACTAATGGCTTATCAAAAATACCATGACTTAGATAGGCAATCTCATGAATTGGATAGGTAATCCCATGAGTTATAGTTTAATACAACCAATATGAGAGTTATGGTATTTTTTTAACTGCTAATGATTTACCAACAATATTATGACTCAGATAGGTAATCATGTGACTAAGATAGGCAATATCATGACTCAAATAGGCAATCCCATGAGTTATAGTTCAATAATTCCACTATAAGATTTTTTATATTTTTTCTTAACTGCTAACAGTTTATTGATAATACTATGACTCGGATAAGCAATGTCATGATTGTTAAGTCACAATATTACAATATCACTACTAGTGAATCATGAGGTTGCAATATTACTACTTGTGAGTAGTGGGATTTAAATATCACTACTTATGAGTAATGGTATTATAATATAGCCATAGAATCTATAGATAGATAAAATTAGTCAAAAAACATAGTTTAAACACAATACTGCAACTTGAAATGACAAACCCATTACTATGTGAGTTGTGGGATTGTAGCCAAGAGGACAAAATCATGACTTCCAAAAAAATGGATTTTTGCTCAAATTTTTACTTTCTTTTCTTCCATACTCTAAGATCCTACATGTCAATGGTTATTAGTTTTCTTGTAGGTTATATTTGACTAGATTTGTGATGCTAAGTCCTATTGGGCATGCCATTTGTGAACATAAGATTGTAATAAGGGGAGATTAGTATGGTGTTAGTGAATGAAATCAAATCCAAACAAAACACACTAATGATAACACCTCAATTATATATCAAGGGGAGATCATGATAACAATAACAAATGAGAAACATAACTAGAATTCAAAAGGCAAAAAAATCCTTAACCTTCCTTGGATACTCTAAATAGCTTGTTGAAGTGGCTTGCTCAGCTTGTGCTCAATGAGTCTTCATCAAAGGAGGCTTGGTTATCTCCTCTTCTCTTTGACACCAATGAATTGTGATTAATTTGGATTGGCTCAAAAATTAGGCATGATAAAACTAAATCAATGGATTGGGAGAGTTTTTTAGCATTATAACTTTACACTAAAAGAGCTTAAAATTCAATAGGCAAAGCATCCTATTTATAGATTTTGCAAATTGATCAGAATGAACCCGAACCATTCATATCAAGATGGAGATGTATGGCTAAGAATTCATTCAAATTTGGAGGCAAAATACAATAAATTCCTTCATAAATATTTTATATGAAGAGGCATTGAAGGTCTTAATGAGTCATGATAGAGCTTAATCTTTATATTTTATGCATTTATGGCCTAGGGATGTCTTCCCAAGAAATGATGTCACTTGATGATATAAAAATTTATAATCAATTTTTTTAAAAAAATACTAAAATAAATATCCATGGAATTATTAATTAGGTTCATGATTTGAATTAATTAGCTTTAATCATGATTAGTCAATTTTGGTGCATATCTTGGCAATTGGTGCAAAATAATCAAATTGGTTAAAATTTTGTATTATTAGCTTGAAATTTGACTAGATTAGAATTAAGATGTGATTTTAGATGAATTAGACCCATTATCCCATTTAGGATGTTTCTAGTATAATATAACAAGGGCACATATCTCATGCAAGAAATTTTATAAAAAAGAGCATTCCAAAGTACCTAGGTGCAAAATGTCATTTTACCTCAAAATAATCTGATCAAAGTTATCTACTTCATAAATTTCATTATCTCATTTAATGATACTCTAGCCAAAATTGGCACTTTTATATAACAATTTCAACTCATTTAATATGTTTTAGTGTTTTAGGCCAAATTCTGATGCTTTGATATAAATTAGTCAAAAACCTAGTTGAAGGTCATTGATGGCTAGTTTTAAGTGTCTACAAGTACCAATAGCTATGGGACTAGTAGGGCATATCTCGATGTAGAGATATGTAGCAATATTAGAGGAGTTATTGTATTATGAGGCCTTAATCTTTAGGCATTTACCAGATCAACCTTGATGGGGTGATACAAAGTAGGGGATGGCATGACAACACTAGGTTAGTGGGCCACATTTGTAGGTAGATAGGAAGGTGTAAGAGGGCAGGCTCTAGGAGGTAGTGGTGTCTAAAGGGCTTATATTTTTTATGATACATTATCTTTTTGATTTACTATATGATTTTTATACTAGCCTATGAGCTAATGTAGTGAGATGTATAAATATTTTGAGAGACATGTACATGATTATATATATGATAGATATTTTGATGTATATAAATATGATCATGGTTTATGATTTATTACTCATGGTTAGGATGTTTTTACTTCTACTTATGATATGATGTTGATATGGTTATGTTCATGATGGTTTATGTAGACTCACCTAGGTAGCCATGTGATGTTATGGTTCTTTTAGTTTATGTTCGTGATGACATGGATATTGATAGATGTTGTTTATGTGATTATGATGTTTATGAATGCAATAATTCACTTCATGTATAATATTATTATGTCTATGATATTGATATTATTATGTTTATGACTACTAGTTATGGTTGGGTGGACATGCTTATGATGTGATTATTATTATGGTTATGGATGATTATGATGATAGTGATGATTATGTTCATGCTTAAATTATATGCTTATTCATCTAGATTTAAACATGTGGTGGATAATAATGTGTGAATGACTCATTTATTTGTGATGTATGATTAAACTTTGGTAGATGTGATAGATGGTTAATTGATGTGATTGATCACTAGATGAAGTTATGATTAGGCTCATGATAATGGTTTATGGGTTTGATGTTGCTTGATCATGGTTTTTGATGATTATGTTAATGATTTTTGTTTTGTTTATGATTTGGTTATGGTTATGGTTATCAGATTAGAAACCATAGTCTGATCTTTAAAACACATAGTGTAAGCTAGATAAAAAAACTAAATGTGAGAAAGATAGAAAATTTGAGAGACAAACATCGTAATGAAAGTATCAATAAGCATAAGAGAATAAAATGAAGGCATAATGCTTCTTCTTTGGTAAAGACTAAAAAAATCAAAGTTGGATCAGCTTAAGAAACATAAACCCTTTGAATGCTTCACATTAACATTTTTTAGTTGGTTAAAAAAGTGTCTTGATCACATATTGTCAAGTAAGCTCAAAATGCCTTGTCTATAGAGTGTATAAAGGGGAAATGGATGATAGTGGAACCTTCTTGTGAGACTAGCATGCCTCATCTATAGGTTATCAAAGAGCTAGAATAAATAGGTCCATGTCATATAATGTGTAGACTGATTGATGCATGAATTCTACTTATAAAGCCAACTATGGCTTCAAAATTATATTTGTATTTTAAATATTTGATAATGGGTCTTTTGACATTATATTTTTGTTTAGAGATGTTGGGGAAGCTAATCAATGTGGGAAGCTTCCAAGAAATTTCTATGTTTTTTAAAAATGCTTTAATCAACCATCCTTTAAGGGAGTGGTCTACATTTGTGTGCTTTGTTTAAGGCTATTGATAGTTGTCCTTCAAGGGAGTAGTCTACATTTTATTGAGAAATTTTGATATGTTTGTGTAGCTATCCTTCAAGGGAGTAGTCTATAAATGTTAAGAATTACCCTTGATTTTATTTTTATGACTCTTTTTATGTTGTATTTGATTTTTTTCTCTTGATGACATAGACTTGCTTATATAGGCTTAGTGTTGTCCTTTATGAAGAAAAGACTAAAAGCATAATAAGGTTGATGAGGTGGAAAAGAAGGTTAAGTGACAATGACCATGGGAATCCATCTATAAAAATGGTTGAAAGTGCCATGAAAATCATGGCATGGGTAGAGACACAGTACCCATGTTCAAGATTAGGGGAAGACTATAGCAGATAATCACATTATTTAGTTATAATCAGTTATCCTTAAAAGAAGGAGATAAATGTGGGTGAAGATAAGGGATGATATTAAGTTAGACAAAAAGGTGAGTCAAATCCTCTTTAAAAAAATAAGGGGCATAGATGAAAAGTATTGAGGGGCTTAGGTTTTGATTTTCCTTTAAGGGAGGACAACTGGTAAGCTCCAGATCTATACTTGTGCATTATGATATAAGGGCTGAGCTAATTAAAAGCAAACTTGCCTTGCTTGATTCTCTCAATATTGGTGACATGTTGATTTTCCTTGAGGATGAGGTCTACAATATTGAATTATCACACTATAAGGTGTTTGTAATAATCATGCTTGATTTTTTCTTGATACACATGAAGGTGGGTAAACACAACTAAACAATGATCATAAAACAGCTCAAGTTATGTTAAATGTTCTTGATGATAATCACTTTCAAAGATGAGATCTTGTAGGGATATATGATGAGATGGAATTTGGACTTTGAGAGGCAAGATAACCTCTACTCCAAACATAAGGGAGAAAGGGGTAGCACCTGTAGGGGTTCAAATCCTAGTGTGATATGCCCATAAGGTGAAGAAAATATGCAAATTCTAATCCAGACTAGATGCATTAAACATTTTAGTTAGCATGTTATTGAGAATTTTGTTAGAGGCTTACACATATCCATTATCTTGTGGATGATAGGGAGATGAGAAACTTAACTTGATACTGAATTCATCACAAAGACCTTGGACTTATTTGTTTTTGAAATATTTTCCATTGTTGGTGATAATTTTATGAGGAACACCAAAATGATAGATGATGTGATGGTTGTTAAAGTTGATAATATTTTTAGCTTTGGTTGAGACAAGAGGAATAGACTCTACCCATTTATTAAAATATTTAGTCATAGTGATGATATAATGATGTTGCTATGAATAATGGGGATTAATTTCATTGATAATATCTAGACCCCATTGTGATAAGGGAAAGAAATATTTGTATACTTAAAGACTATGACTAGGTGTGTGATGTAAATTAACATGTTGTTGACATTGACACACATTTTCACATAATCACAACAAAATTGGTTAAGTGTGAGCCAATAATAGCCAAGGTGAAGGATGCATTTAGCAATGGTTATGCCACTAAAAATTCCCCCATAGATCCCATCATACTTTTCTTTGATAACATGAGAGACTTTATGACTACATAGGCAATGAAAGAAGAGACCATCAAAGCCACATTTATAAATAATTCCCCATAGTATGGTATAATGTGAGGTTCTCTAGGTAAATTCTCTTCAATAATTCCTATAAAAACTAGAAGGAATAATGGTATGGTTGAGATAGTCGAAGATCTGTTGATACCAAAGGTCATGTTAGATCTCCTCCACATTGAAGATGGTGGGAGTCTAATTTGACATAATAGGGTTGGGTAAGTCAATGGATAATGATATATAACTTATATTCAAATGGTGTATATTTAATATGAGAAGTGAGGGAAGCCATCATGTTGGCAAACTTGTTCATAGATCATAGAGTGGTTTGGATATAGTAGTGTTCAAATGATGTTAGAAGTATGTTAGCTAATTATTTGTACTATTGAAAAATATAATTTTTGCATTGATAAGATCCATTTATTTTATTTACCATGAGTTGAGAGTCAACAAAAATTTTGATCATTTTGACTCCCAAGGCTAACATGTCTAGAGGCATATCACTAGGGCTTTGTATTCATCCATATTATTGGTACATTCAAAACCTAGCTTTAAGTATAAAGGAAGAGGTTAATTAGGTAGGGGGATAATGATGAATCCATCTCCCCCACCATCTTGACACTTTGATCCATTAAGGAACATGGTTATTTGATAGGTGAAGTCTGCCTAAGAGAGGGTTACAATGGACTCATCTAGAAATTCAAGAGGAGGAGGTTAGTTGTCTGTTAATGGAACTTCAACTAATTTGTTGGTAATGACTTACCCTTTAGTTTAATTCTAATTAAGTAGATAAAGGTCAAAATTATCTAAAATCATCAGACACTTAGCCATATGCTAGTTTTGGTATGGCTTGACATGCATATACTTGAGTGGGTTAGTGTTGGTTATGACATATGTCTTGTGTTTGAGAAGGTAGTGGTGAAATTTGGTGGCCATGAATACAAAGGTGAGGCAAAGTTTTTAGATATGGGTCTACCAAGTATTGTACTCTAAAATCATGTGGATAATGTATTATATGGATTTCTCTTTATGTTGCTTATCTCGATGAGCCAACATTACCCCTAAGGAGTGGTTGGTGGTAGATATATGAAGGTAAAAAGTTTGATCTTCCTTGGAAATAATGAGTATGGGTGGAGATAGAAGGTAATTTTTAAGTTACTAAAAATACTTATGATAATCATTATTCCATTTAAAAGATACATCCTTCTTTATAAGGTGATTAAAGGGTTGACATCCATCTGAGAGATGATAGATAAAGTAATGAATGGATTGGATCTTTCCCTACAAGCTATAGAGTTGTTTCACGTGGGTAGGAGGAGGCATTTCAAGGATTTATTTGATTTTGGTGTGATTGACTTTAATTCCATAAAGGGAGATGACAAAGCCAAGCTAACTTCCTGATAAGACCCCAAAGATACACTTTTTGGGATTAAGGATGACATGGTAATGGATGAGTCATTCATAGATAATTTTTAAAATAACCAAATGATCCTTATGAAATTTGGATTACCTAAAAAGGTCATAAACATAGTCTTCTATGATTTTATGAATAAGGTCATCGAAAATGTAGGTCATGGTGCATTGGTAGGTTGCACCACCATTATTTAATCCAAAGGGCATGACCCTATAGAATAAGATTTTCCATGGGGTTATGAAGGTAGTTTTGTGTTGATATTAGAGGGTAATTAAGATCTAATTATAACTCTATAATCCATCCATAAGAGATAATATATCATGGTAGGCTATAAGATCAATAATTTGGTTAATGCTTGGAAAATGAAATTCATCCTTTAGGAAAGCAAGGTTAATGTCATAAAATTCCATACAAATTTGTAGTCCCCTTGGGGAGTTAATGAAAAGTACAAAGTTTTAGACCCATTAGGGATAATTAATGGGTTGAATGAAATTGATAGATAAAAGACATCGAAGCTCTTCTTTGATGAAAAGGGCTATGCAAGGGTGTGCTCATAGAAGATTTTGCGTAATTGGTTTGGCATTTCATTTGGTGAATATGTTATGGGTAGTGATGAAGGTATTGATTCCTAGCATTTCATTATAATACCAACCAAATTATATGTTGTAGTCTTACAAGGAGGGGAAATACCAAATTTCCTCTAAATTTAGCGATTGTATAATTTTGACAATGTACAAGTTATAAAAAGTGCCTAATTTGATATCCATGGTGGATTCATTAAACATGGTTGAAGTCTTAATGGGGGGAGAGATTTATAAAGAGAGGAATATTCTACACCAAGATAGGTGAGAATCCAATCATCATCCTAAAGCCAAATGATATTAGTGGTAGAAGAGTCATTTCCTGCCATGTCAGGATGGGTCAAAAGAATGGTTACAATTACCACATCCTTTTGATAAGTTAGGGATTTGAGGTTGATCAAGTGGATGAAAAAAATTTATGGAGGATAATGTCATAATACTTAGTTATTGATGGTGGAGTGGATATTGAAGATGAGATTTCCTTGTTAATGATGGTAATAGGAGGTGGGTTGGTTAGTTATTTAGGTGTCATGAAATTGAGGCCATGATTTTCATGAGGTTTTCATGTTTTCATTGGAATAAAATAATGTTTCCCATGTTCATATTTTCCTAAACCAAATCCCTTCCAAGAACACCTATAAAGGTATGTTTGGGTAAACTTTGATTTATCTAGATAAGAGAAACTAGAGGTGAATGGTTGAGGTAAAAGAGAGGTGGTGGAAGTGTCAAGGGGATTATCAAGTCCCCCATAGATGAAATTAGTTTGAAAATTTGAGGGCCCAAAAAGAATAATATTTTTAATATTAGGGTCATAAATAGGTTTTTGGCCAAGATTCCCATACTCTTGAGGAGTAGGAAAAGTGTCTAGTGTCAAAAGGTGATACTCCCCCAACTAAAGATGTTAGAAGGTTGATTCCAAAGGGTCTATTATGGGGATTTGGGTAGAAGGGATGGATGAAATGGTAGATGTTTTAGTGGTAGAATAATATGGAGCTTCATCTTTTATTGGTTAACTTTTGTTTGGTGGGGGAAGGAGAACATTATTGGGTCAGTACATCATGTTGCATGATGTAAAAGGACTCGGGTCAGCTTGTATGATAACAAGTTGAACTTTATGTTAAAATTTGATGTATTAGTGTAGGGTGGATGGAATATAACCCATGAAATAGATCTAATGACATCCACAAAAATGATTTACTAGAACACACCTTCTACTATGTATAAGAGCTCAAGAAGTGTGTGGGTTCCTAGATGAATGTGAAAGACAATAGTTCCTAGAGTTGTGGCCATAGTATCATTGAATGATTAGATCACTATTAAGGTTTATAACATAATTTTATTTGGTAATTTGAGTTGGTTATATGAATGGGAGGATATAATATTGATGTTATCTCCCCTATAAATCATAACTCTCTTGATGTGGGTTTGGTTGATGCATATGGTATTAAAGAGGGGAAGATCTGGGTCATTTCGATGCATGGAGGGTATCTCCAAATCCTTGAAGGTAACAAGGTTATAAAGTTGAATATCTCTAAAAAAGGTTACTAGAGGCTATGATTCTTTTGGTTGGATCTCTATGGATTATAAATCCTCTATCATCACTTGGCAGTGATGGGGTGAGGTATTGATCAGTTCATACAAACTCATCTTCACTTGTCTTTGGTGAAGTTGTTTTATAACTACTCATAAGATTGACTCAAATAGATTTGATTGAGAGGGTCCCAACATGGACACCTTAGGTTTTGTTATGGGTAAAGGTGTTTGGTGTTGTCTAGGTGGTTGGTTTATGGAAGAGGGATATGCTTATGAAATGCACACCTTTGTTTTTCCCTTATACTTTGGTTGAGTCTATGATAATGTGACCATATGGATGGTATGTATATGGGGAGGATTGAAGATAGAGGATTAATTTAGTTCCTCTTCACTCTAAGATGAGATTAGAGGAGTAGGTGAGTGTTATTTGATGGTTCTTAGTTCTTGGATTAGTGTTGGTCTCATGGGAGGCTCATTTGATAATAAGTCATCTTTGTGATACAATTGATGGTTAATACTTAGAGAGATTTATAGTTTTGAGTATCACACCCAAGTGTCCTATAGTATGATCATACTAATTTATAATTATATCAATATGATTTAGGATTGTGTGGGATAAATGGTCTAATGGGTGGTAAAGTTACTTACAATAACCTCTACAACATAGTTGAGTAAGACTTGGGCAATGGTGTAAAAGACATGGAGGTCTTAGGTGCAGTAGTTGAGGTGAAAGCCCTTTTAGGAGTACATTTGATAGTGAGATATTTGGGTGAAGTAACTTGTTTGGTGGGTGGGTTTTTTAGGGATTTCTTGGAGGAAAAATGTCTTGGGGTGGATGCCTAAGAAGTAGGTGGTTTGGTTATATAAGGATTGGTGAAAATGGGTGAGAAAAAAAGTAGGAGTGATTGTGTAACCAAAAGTGGTGGTCAGATTTGGGTATTGTCAAAGAAGGTTGGTTTCCTCACTAAGGTAGAAGGGTGAGGACCCAAAATGGAAGGAAAAGTGGAAGAGGGAGGTAGAGTTTTGGTTTGTGGAATCTTGGGTGTTTTCAACTTATTTTTCAGCTTGGTTCAGAGTTTCATTGGTAGGTTTGGTGAAGTTATTTCCAATTTCAATGAGGTGTGAGTAAGGTCTTGAATATGGACTATACCAAGGTTTTTGGTAGGCTTAGTTGGAAAGGTAGAGAATGACTCGGTTATTATAAGTGGAGTTAGTTCATATGTTCATGTATGATTTGGTTGGTATAGGTTTCCAATGGCTCAATTATGGTAAAAGTGGGTTTGATAGTGGGAAAAAAAATTTGGAATGATAGTGGTGTGGTTGGAGGTTCTCACTTAGTATGGTAAGGAAGCTCGAGATGATGCTAAAATGCAGTATGATATACATTGGATTAAGATAAGTATTTAATGTTTTGAACTAGTCTAGAGAAGGGTTTATAGATGTGTTTGATCCCTTGGATATTGATATCAAATATCAAACCCATGGGTGGAGAGAGAGAAGTGGTTACCTTATCGTTTTCCTCAATCAAAGGATCTAAGGTTTGGGAAGATGATTCTCTTATGGGAGAGGTAGGTAGAGTGATCACTTCCTTAGGGGTGCTTTTCAAAAAATGAGTGGATTGTTGTATGATGGAGGAGAAGGATATGGCGGTAATGGATACCTCTTTTTGTATATCCTCCAAAGGAGGCATCAATGACTATAATACCTTAATTAGTAGAGAAAATGGATGTGATGTTTCCTTGGTTTCATTTTATAGAGTAGTTGAGGTTGACTCCACTACCTCAATAAGTGGAGAAGAGGAAGTTGTTATTTCTTTAGTCATATTTTATAAAGTAATGGAGAGTGACTCCACTACCTTAATAAGTGAATGGGAAGGAAACATGGTTTCATCAATGGATTCCTCAACAATAAATACTACATTAACAATATGGACTTCATGGTTGTGAGAGGATTCTGATCTATTATTTTCATTATTCATGAAAGGGGCATTGTTGGGATATTGCTATCTAAAAATGTCAAGTGATTGATTTGGGGGTTTGTTGGGGTTATTGACCATGATTTCCCCCTTATCTATGAGGTTTTGTATGATGTTCTTGAAGGTATTATAGTTACTAATGTCATGTCTAATGATGTGGTAGAAGGCACATAATTTGTTCTCCTTATACCAACCAGGTACATGATGAGAGGAATTGAATTACTATGGAGGTTTGATGGTTGGTATTTGTATGATATTTGATTTAAAGAACTTATCCAAGACTGAAGCATATGACTCCCCTAATCAAGTAAATTTGTTTTGATTATTGTCGTTTGGGCTTCTAGTGTTTTGATTGGAGGAATTGGAGGAGTTGGGTTGGTTAAAAATTGGTGGAGGAGTGGTCTTAACGATGATTACATTTGTAGTTATTTTATTTTTTGAGTTAGTATTGGTTTGATTATTAGGTTTGGAGAAGGGAGTCTCATTTGATTTCAAGGTTGAATTCTTGTTTCTTAATTTCAACTTCCCCTCCTCAATGGCTCTATTCTCTAATTTACAATCCATGGTGAAAGCTTCATCAAAGGTCCTGAAACTCTAAACCCCTAAAGTAGAGGAAATGTGTTTGGCACAAGATTATATAAAGAGTTCAATCAACTTGGGCTGAGGTAAAGAGAAAGAGATTTGATTTATCAAGCTTCTCCAATGGGCTATAAAGTTGACTATAGACTCATTGTCAAATTTCCAAATGGAGTAAAGGGCAGTGATGGAAACTTTATTAGAGATATTTATGGAAGATTTATCTAAGAAGGTTTGATCTAGTTGGTCAAAAGAAAAGATGGAGTGATTTGTAATAGCACTATACCAATCTAGTATCAAACCTGGTAGAGACATGGGAAAGGTATGGAGAAGTAGAGCACCATCATAGGCAATTAAATAACAAGAATGCCTAAATGCTCTTAGATGTTATTGAGGGTCTTTTTTTTAGAAGTTCCCATTGAGGAAGATAACATCGAATGAGGATGGACGGGTGAATTGGTTCATTGCAGATTTGGTCATAAGATAAGAGGTTATGGGCCCTAAAGATAGATGGCTCTAAAGTAGTCATTTTTTCCATTAACATCTTGAAAAGTTTGGTTTTTGGTTATGCACCCCCATAGTTGTAGGGTAGATTATGTTGGGTTGGGGTAAGTACAACATATGGATAGCTAGTGGGGGGTTTAAAACTTGTCACACATTGGTATATCAACATGGGTGGTTGGGATGATGTCACATATGAATAAATGGAGATAGGTGGTTGGGTGGAAGGTAGAAGCACATACCCTTGTGGGTTAGGTATGTATCTTAGGTATGGTGTAATGGGTACTTGTTGATGGATTAATGTAGGTTGGGTAGGAGGTAAGGTTGGGTTAGTAGATATAGGGTAAATTGTAACTTTGGTATTGATGGGTGGAAGGGTAAAGGGTATGGGAACCACCAAAATATGGGTTGCGAGTAAGAGGAATGGTGGTGACACTAGTAGATATTACTCCAATGGTAAGGGAAGTATTGGTGCCTAAAGGTTGGGTTGCTCAAATACTATAAGGGTTATTACCTGGGGAAGAAGGTGTATAGGTGTTGATTAGTTGAGTGGATTGGTTTTGGATGGTAGTATCAATGGGGTTATTGGTAGAAGAGGATGTCTAAGTGACTAAAGGTTGGGTGGATATAGTGGTGATACAAGTATCTCCCATAAGGTTGGATGGCATGCCATAGGGTGGTTTAATAGGTAGAACCAAAGTAGGGGTATGGTGAGATATGGTGTTAAAGTAATGTTGGAGAGATATGGGGTTGTTATCCACAAGGGTGGAAAAATCTACATCACCTTGGGGAGCTATCAAAGGGATGTTAGGACTTATAAAAGGATGGGGAGAACTTTCTATATCTAAGATGTACCCCATGGATGAGGGAGAGGAAGAATATGGATGATTAGATGGTAGATCCTAATTTTCAAGGTTTCTTAGTTGTTGTCTAGTTAAAACCATGTAGATAAGGAAAAGGAGAAGATATAAACAATCTCAAAACTCAAATAAATAAAAGACAATAAAAAATTAAGGAAACAAAACACACATTAAAGAACATTAAATCCTAAGGTTCTTTTTAGTCTCTCTTATGGCTTACGCCTTATGTTTTAAAAGGTGTGTGACTCAACTTGGCTTGTAAAGAGGGTACTAGAAATGAAGTCTATGGTTGGTTTTAGGTTGTGTTTAGGATCTCAAAGGGATCTATGTTAGAAATTAGTATGTGGTTTGATATTGAAGCCTACCCCCTCACTTCACATAGCATAAAGATAAGGGTGTCAGGTCCTTATCTAAGATATACTGATTTATAGATATTATACTTAGCCATCGAACTGAATTAGTTATCCCCTTAGTGATGAAATCTAAGTAAGATAGTCAAAAAGGTGACAGCTAGGTGATGAAATCCTAGTCAAGCCTTATGTCAATGTTTTTATGCTTGATTAGGTGTAATTAGTATGGTCTTCTATGTGTGATAAGAGTGAATCTATGATTAATTCAC
Organism: Torreya grandis; assembly: GCA_037957365.1. NCBI lineage: Eukaryota > Viridiplantae > Streptophyta > Pinopsida > Cupressales > Taxaceae > Torreya > Torreya grandis. Next base: position 127,741 of record JARHVA010006791.1, read on the forward strand.
TTGATTAATTAAGCTAGGTGAAATAAAATAAATATGAAAAAAATGGATGCATTCTATTTTAATCCCAATATGGAATTTTTATTTCATTATATGAGTATAAAGACAAGAAGAAGAAGCACCTACATGAAACTATGAACCCAATAAAAGACTCAAGGGTCCCACTAGATGTGCCAAAAAGTTTCATGTAAATTTTGATTTATTTCTTATAAGAAAGTTTTAAAACTTAAAAGAAGGGTGAGGTTAGTAGAACCTAGATTTGGTTTACTTTCTGTGATCTAGGTAGTTGTAGATACTGCTCTTTGGCTTGGGAGGAATGACCTACAAATAAAAAATTAATAAAGAAATGGCTGATTAGTTAGTTAATATGGTGGATTTCCTAGCAAGTTAGATCCAATAAGTGAAAGCTTCCTTAGAGGTTGTCAATACACACTTTTAAACAATCAAGCTATAAAAATGAAAGATAAATTACTTGCATGAATAAAATATGGTACTAAAATCAAATATAAGAAGTGATTTAAAGAGACCAATTTGACTAATTATAACAATAAATGATTGAATATTAATGACAAATATATTGAGTATGTATCAAAATATAGAGTGATGTTCATGCTCAAGTATAAACTCATAAAGTGGGATTTGGTTATGTTTTGATAGGTAAAAATAGTTTGCCATTGGAATTGTCACATAGTGATCATCAATGGTTGGGTAAGACCATCGATGGTTAGGGTGACTATCAATGGTTGGGTAACCATAGATGGTTATTGATAGACCATAAGTGGTCAAGGTGACCATTGGTGATTATTATGGGTTTTAGCATGATTCAAAAGGCTAGTTGATGAGGTAATAAAAAGGATTTTGGAAGGTTAAAAAGAAAAACTAATTACCGAATATGATAAAATACAAATACTTATCTTGTTGTCCTAAATAATGAATAGGTGAGTGGATAAGAATCCATTATGGATCCCTGAGCAATTCCAGTTGAGTGTTAATGTCTTGGTTATGATTGATGAATTATAGCACTTCAGATCTCTAGCTTGGTTATTGGTTTGCTAGGAGAATACCTAAAAAATAAGTTCTGATATAGGAATCTCTGATGATTTTTGATGATCTTTGATGCTTGATTACTTTTATTTTGGATCCTAATCCCTTTCACCTCTTCCTCATCTCTTTTCATATAAGGAGAGGTGAAACTATAAGTTCAATAGGGTGTCAAGGGATCATCTAATTTTATCTTTAGCATGCATTTATTCTCACATAAATCAAATAAGCTAAATATAAAAAATTAGGTTGTAGTTACATGGAGTTAACCCTTATGATGGTTAAATTATGACCATTAGTGGTTAGGCCTAACCATCGATGGTTAGGTTAATCGTCGATGGTCGATAGGTCAAAAGGTAAAGGTGGTCAAATTCAGTCAATTTTAACTTAATTGTTTTGTCATAAGGTTGTGAGAGAGTCTCTATGGGGTCCCAAGGTGATTTAGGGGTTATTTCAACATCTAAAACCTTTGTGTGATATTTTTTAGTTTCTACACCAAGCATAAAAGGTAACAACAATGAGAAATCCATAATAAAGAATCAAACTCATCAAGAATGATGTGATTCTAATTTCCATACAATTCACTACCTCTCTAACGTGTTATATAATTTTTAAAGACCCATATATATGCCCTTTCATCCCTAGATACTAGTAATAATCTAAAATCAATTACCATTAGGAGGACTAAATTTTGAAATCATTTTTCTTCCTCATGTTTTGAAATGTAATAGAACTATTGGAGTGTGTAGATAGGTGATTATATAATCACCATGGTGGTTACACAACTAATACCTAAACATTATAGAGGAGATGAATTAGTCACTTTTGATAGTATGGTTACATAACTTTCCATTATATGTTTTCAACATTTTTAGCCTATAAACTTGGGTAGTTTCATCTTTTGAAGAAAACCACTTGATTTTGAGAGATAAGACATCCATGTATGATCAATGTGAAGAGTCCATATCATCCCAAAAATATTTATTATACTTCAACTAAAGTATTGAGAATGAAGTATCTTAAATAAGTGCTTAAAATCATGTTTACATATAATTGGGCATAGTGTAAAAGTTACTACCAATGACTTAGTACAACAAGATCCATTTTTGGGATCATTGGCTTTCTCATTTCTAATTTCCTACCATACATTTATCTTACAAAAAAACTTTTATCATCTCTACAAAATTATATGATGTGCTATATATTTTCTCAATTCATATATGGTAAAAATCCCCTCATGGTGTGCAATATAATATCAATCTAGATATTGATTTTCACTATAATAACAAAATTCAGTTTATCCTTCAACCTTTAGGATTGAAGCTTAGCCACATGGAAAGAAGTATGTCATTAGTATAGGTAGATGATTTGAGACTTAAACCTCTTATAGATTATTAATTTTATTTGTATAATTTATATATTATCCTTAAAGCTCATATAATATAATTTTGTAAATTTAATGTGTACCCAGATCTTGTCAATATCTATATAATCTCCATTTCTATATTTTTTTCGTTACAATATATCATTAGATGCCTTGTCATTGTATCATTGGAAATAATTTTTATCTAATTCTACCTTGGGTTCCTTCATACATCATAAATTACCTTGTGTTATTTTATCTTACTTATATGGTTAGGTTTTGATAAATTTGGATTTTTTATTGGATAATTTAAGGTTGCCTTAATGGGATTGCAATCTTGGTGGCATTCAGGTATCTGAATATGAAATATTTTTGAATAATGTTTGTAAATGTCACCTCTAAAGAGAAAAATAAACTATAAATATAGTTCTTGTATGTTGTTTACTATCTTATATTGGTTATTTTTAATTTAATTTTGAGAGGAATATAAATAATTTTATTGGGTATTGGAAATAAAATGAGAAAATATTGCACCTTTTTGTTTCAATTAGTGGGAAGGGATCATTTCTTTATGATTTTATTTTCTCAACCCAAATATTTTAATGAGGCTATAGTCATACAAATATTAATAGGCTATTTTATTTTCACTTTTACACATTTGAATCTCATAATATTTACATCTCAGTTTTTATGGATTTTCTTGAGCTAGTTGATGTTTTAATTGAAAGGTTAGTTGTAGGTTATCTCTAATTCCAATAATAAGTTGATTCATGTTTAGAATGGTTATTCAAGATTATTAATTATGTTAGTTTTATTATTTATGTACTTTTTATACTGTAATGTATATGGATATTGATGTTTATATTAGACTAGGGTCATAACTCTCTAGTTGATATTTTTATTTATAGGGTTATACCATGTGTACTTTAAAAATTAGTATGAAACAAAAGGTCCTAATTACATGATTGAAACAACCCCAAAAAAATTATAATTGAATATTAGAGTACATTTTTGGATTCATGCCAGACCCAATACCTTGATCGTTAGTGCAAGAAATAATCATTCATTGTACTCAGGTAAGAACAACTAGAACCAAAGGAGATGGATTAAGATAATTAGTTAGAGGTAACTATATAAAATGGTGCTATAGTGAATCAGGTTTCCCTTAAGTATTTTTATGGGGTTTTGGGTGTATTGATGTATGCATACATAAATAGGACCTGAGTGCCATATGTGACACTCATTTTTCCACATAGGACTGTTTATAGGTCCTTAACCCTAGGTAAATACCTCACTCTCCTCAATGGGTTTTAGTTTCTCTCAAGGATGGTTTAGATTTAAATTTCAATCTAATCAAAAATCATAACTCTAATAACCTATGTTATCATTTATGTTAAATAGGATTTTTTTAAGATTACAAGTTACTTTATCGATCTAATCTCATAATCAAGTATGATTTTAGAAAAGTATATCACAAATAATAACCAAAAATTAATTAAAAAAATGTAGATTTATGCTAAGTATATTGTAGTAAATACCATTTCATAAAAGTGATCACAAACAAAAATAGATTAAAACTCAAGGCTTCAAAAGAAACTATTAATTACTACTAGTTAAGGTTTTTAATCACCTCATAACCTAAAGGTCATCACACCATTATCAAAGTGTTCTTTGTATTTCACACATCACTCAATTAATAAGCATGAATGCCATTATTTGATTAAATTAATAAGTGATATCAATATCATTATACATCAATTAAATTTCATGGAAACCTATAATTGAATCCATGTTACAACATTATATTGGCATAGCCAATGCAATATAAATAAACAAAAGAGAATTAAATGAAATTGTAACATATTAAAGAAAAGAGTATCTATTCGTTTAATCATTGATCATATAATCATTTATAAGGATATAACGTAAGTAGCATATTCAACTCATATAACATTGAATATATTTTAATATTTTCCAACCATACTTTAGTTTTGTATTTATATAAAATAATGAACAACTATCACCTTAACCATTCACATAGGAAGGAATTCATTAGAGGAAACAATATCCTTTATAATAATTTACAATATGATCAAACATCTAAGTTAATAAATTTCAACATGAGAAAGTATTATGAACTATCATGTTCCATATTTGTATAAGTATAATCTATTCATGCTTTCAATATGTTTGAAGTGAATCAGATATTTTACAAGCATATAAATAGTAGATAATTTATGCATAATTAAATACATATAACTCATACAAACATGAATTAAAAATAAGTTTCAAGTTGAGTGGAATCTAAACAAAATTTTCCAAAATAAGGAAATCTTACAAAATAATGTTGGTCATGTCTTGGGAAACAATTTCAACCATCAAAAGAAGACAAAAGTACATGCAATCCATAGGAAGTAGAATGCAACATTAAACTATTTAATTTCATATATTTAGAATCATCTAATATAATTTCCTTCATCATCTTTATTTTAATTCATTTAAGAATTCTAATATAATTTCATTTCAAGCAACCTTTTTAATCAAACTAACTCAGAAATTTTACTCATTTCTAAAAAATGCCTATTATTAAATGAGAGAATGAAAGCAACACTTTAAGATTTAATAGTATCAATATTCATACCTATATACACACCTATGTATGTCTAATTTTTTTATTGGAAGAAATATTTAATTTATGTTTTTCATATACACCAACAATAAGTGTAATTGGACTAGCTGAATAATCCATGCATAGTTGAAAACATTTGAGACATTTCCATGTTTTGTATAGCCTCTAATGTTTACAACATCATATATAAACAATTCACCAGTGTCTAATTCAATGAATAAAATATAACCATTTATTAAATTGAAACTCAAATTTACTTATCAAATATAATTTATATACTTTTATATAAATTAAACACTATGTATATGCCTAAGTAACCTTTACTCATATAAACCATCAAGTAGTCTTATCTAACTAACTAGACCATATAACTAAATCAAGAGATCAATATTCCATCAATAATATCAAAATATTACTCTAAGTTATCAATAGGAATGAGGTCTATATAGACATTCCAATAACTTAACATATCTATAAATGATTTACCTTCATCAATATAAGCAACATCTACATCTTACCATAAGTAAAACTTAAGCTTTGAATTATTTTTATCACATTCCATTATCCACATAGGTTAGCATATCATACATCACTGACATAATTAACCAATATCAAATAAAGATAAAATTTTAACTATGTTCATGAATCAAATAACATTAAACATTAATGACTAAGTAAAGAATGTATAAATAACATACAATAATTCATTACCACTTACTTCAAATTATTTTTAATATCATCCAAGAGTGGAGCAACAAGTAATAGAATCGAATAAACCCTCCCAACCAACCATATGATCCCAACATTAAGTGGTCCTTATCACCCCAAGATAAGCTAGATGGTGATTTTAACAACTAGGGATGAGAAGGGAGTTATGAACAAGTAAGATTTCAAACTATTGGATATCTCAACACAACAACATAACACAAATGAATAACAAACAAACAACATTTCAAGGTAGATGGAAATAACCAACCCATCATCAATATAAATCAAAAGTGGGGATAACTAATTATAGGTTTATTTAAGGAAAGAGTATAGATTAAACAAATAAATCCATTTTTGTAGCTTCCAAAATAACCAACTTGGATCCCCGCCAAGTATGTGGCTAGCCTAAGTTGTCTTGACTAGAAATTTATAACTCAAGTATACAAGCATACCATCTAATGCTTAGTTATTTATGTCTATTCTAGGAATGGTGACCCAACAAAGATACATTTCACATAATCATAAAATAGAATAAAAATCAAAACATATAAACTAATAGTTAAACACATCCAAGTCACAACCAAATAATCATATTAACTAGTTAAGCCATTCATTAAACTCAGTCATACAACATCCTGAATAAAATTCAATAATTTCAACAAAATATCAACAATACTAATTATTTAAACTTGAATTGATATAAAAATCATCTTTATCATACAGGAAAACACTTGCAAGTTCTAAAACCAAATGCCTTATATTCATATATATAAATGAAACCTCAACATACTTCTCTCAAATTCCTCTAAGTTTTCAATAGAATGTAACACATAATATCCATGTTAATACCTAATAGAGGTAGGTCATTAAGTATTACGTAAGGGATTTTATAAAATAAAATACATAGAACTTTCCCATAACATAGCCACCTAAAGTGAGTCGTTTAAGTAATATATAGAGGATCATCAATAGATCACAAAAATACAAATACAAATATACAATAGAATTCTTAAATCCTAAGAGGATATAATAATCATATAGTCGATTAAAAGCCTAGTCAAAATCTTTGTTCCAAAGAATGCATGATATATATATATATATATATAGTCAATGAATTAATAAAGAAACCCCAATCAAAAATCTTATTCCAAAGAACCCACAACTTACATATATGACAAACATAGTCATCTAACCTTAAAGAAATACCCAAAATATTTCCTTAAATTTCACCAAATTCAAAATTCATTTTCATGTAGCCACAAAAGTAAATATCATGAACCATTTAATCAAATAATCTTGGTAGGAATACATTTTAGGTGACTGATGTTAAAATATAAACTCAACCTTTATAATATAAAAGACAACATGATTTTCAAAGTAGATAAAAATGAAACAAATATATATACAATTGATTTAAATAGGGGCAAAGACCCATTTTAATAAGATGTTAGTTTGAATAAACCATAAAAATAGAACTATGTATATGTATATACAGTTGATTTAAATAGGGGGTAAGACCCATTTTATTAAGATGTTAGTTTGAATAAACCATAAATATATACTGATTCACCACCCCCTCTCATTATATCCCATGCTTAACAATATGTGTGTGTGTGTGTGTGTGTGTGTGTGTGTGTGTGTGTGTGTGTGTGTGTGTGTGTGTGTGTATGTATCTATGTATGTATATGTATCTATATATATGTATGTATATATGTATATATATGTATATATATATGTATATCTATATGTATATATACATACATACATATATATATATATATGTATATATATATGTATATATATATGTATATCTATATGTATATATATACATATATATATATATATGTATATATATATATGTGTGTGTGTGTGTGTGTATACATATATATGTGCATAGACATATATATATGTATATATATATATATACATATATATATATATATATATACATATATATATATATATATATATTGTTAAGCACTAGATATACTGAGAGGGGGGTGAATCAGTATATCATATATCTTATAAAAAATTCCTTTAACCAAATTCCACTTAATCAGACATTCAAGAAATGCAATAAAACTCAAACAATAAACACCACACAAGATAGAGAGAGATACCAAAACTAACGTGGAAACACAATGTGGGAAAAACCATGGAAAACAATCTCAAGTATGTGAATGAGCACCAACACAAATAATATTCGCAAGCACAAACTTGTAGGAGCACCATACCCCTTTGCCGAGCACCAACCTAGATACTATTCATGAGCACCAACCCACAGGGGCACCAAACCCCCTTGTCGAGCACCAACCTAGAAATTATTCATGAGCACCAACCCATAAGAGCACCAACCCCTTTGCTGAGCACCAACCCAACAACAATTTGTGAGCACCAACCCATAGGTGCACCAACCCCTTTGTGTATACCACACACCTATCTCTCAATGTTGCTATCTCAACAAATGATAGATCAATACAACATCTCTTTCCTCTCTCTCACCTTTGCTCTTCTAAGGTAGATATAATAAATACAAATCATATTCATCTCTCACAATTGTTGTTCTAAGCTAGATATTACAATATCAAATCAATATCTATCTCTCATATTACAAATGGCTTCTCAAGCCTTTATTTATAGATTTCCAAATGACCTTTGGCCATCCCCCTTTGTGACCCTTCAATCCTCATGAAAAATGGTGCCAAAATTGTATGACCCTTCATATTCAATCCTTTGAAAAGTCATGTGGTGACCCTTCATGACCAAAAACATCCTTCCCTTTTTTGTCCTCATCTTGGTGACTTTTTGTATTCCTTAAAGTGTCCCTTCATGATAAATTGTGCCCTTACTCTTTTGTCTTCACTTGGTGACTCTTGGAATTCCCCAAGATGACTCTTCATGGGAAAATGTGTCCCATCCTTCTTTTGTCTTTATCCCATGGCTCTTTGACTTTGCCATGGTCCCTTCTTTTGTCTCATATGCAACAAAAAATATATTTGTTAATATTAAATAAATATTAACTCATATTTGCCAAGATATATTTATTATAAACAACATTAAATGTAATGGGGCCTTTATCACCAATAATGCTAGAACTTTGACATCAATGACAATATTTCCAACAATCTCCCCATTTGTCATTGATGGCAACCTCAATCTTGAAACTGCCACATCTTGTCACCTGTACATACTATCATCTAAAAACATACAGTAAATCCCCGTTATTGTAGGAACTTGTACCTATTCCTTGTACCTATACCTATTATTCTCCCCCTTTGACATCAATGGCAAAGGGCCTACCTGGAGATAACACTTAGCTCCCCCTCAATTGATGCTAAACATAAATGGTAGGAATTAATAAAAATTACTCCCAACTCCTCTCGCTAATCATTGAATGTATCCTTTCATCGTACCTTTGAGAAGATATCTGACAAAACATATACATTATTCCCTATCCTTTGAGCATCTGCAATCAACTCATTTGAATTTTTTCTTCTAATCTCATAACCTTTAGCATGAAACCTTAATGTGTATCCTTGATCACATATTTGACTAACACTCAATAGATTATGCTTAAGACCTTTTACATATAAAACATTTTTAGTCTTAGTTCTACCATAATCCAAACTTAAAGTACTTTTTTTTGTTATCCTAGCAGTGATTTTATCTCTGAATCTCACTATACCACAGCTAATATTCTTTGGAGTTATAAAATTGCTTTTATCTCCTATCATATGCCTCAAACATCCGCTATCAATTAACCATGGCTGATCTTTACCTCTCACATGCAGAGCTGTCTACACCATCATATAATCTTCAAGTTGTTTCTTTTGCCATGAACATGTCTAAACCTCATTCTTGATGAATGGGGCTTTGAAACTATGATCCTTCTTGACTAACTCAAAAATGCTTCTACAATACTGAGCTATGTGTCTAAAGTTGTTGCACTTGTACAATACTATGATCTCTTCATCAAAGCTTGATAGAGGAGAAAAAGAGTTATGGCTTCTACTTGACTTTCCTTCTCCTTATTTCTGAAATTGTTAGCTCTTTTTCTACATTCTAATTTCGTGTGACCATATCCATTACAATAAAAATAATAGCCATAAAAATAAGACATGTTTTTATATCTCTAACCTGATTGCCTTTTGTAGCTTTGTTCCTTCCACCCTTCTCTATTTTAAATGTCCTCTGTATTATTCATTTCTCCCCTTTTTGTTTCCTCTATTGTAAGAGCTTTAGCATAGCTCTTTTTGTTTTCAAATTCAATCCCTATATTATTTGAATTTGCTTTTTGACTTTCCAATATCTTATTCAGCATGTTAGTGCTATCCTCAAATTTTGAATCACTAACTACTTTATCATTGACTGCTTTCTTAATATCTTCTTTTAAAGAGGAAATTTCAATAACATACCTTTCACAATCTTTTCTTGTTATTTCCAACTATGCTATGAGATCTTCTTCATTCCTCTTGGCTTCTTCAAAGTTTGCTTGTAGATCTTCAATCATTTCCTTTGACTCTTGTTCATTTTTCTCAATCTGGCACTTTAATCTTCGATTCTTCTTCTAAATAGATTCTAACTCTTCTAAGGCACAAATGAGCTCTCCTTCCATATTCACTTTAGCTTCCTCCTCTTCTTCTTCTTGATCATCTTCATGTATGGCCATGAATAGAATCTCTTCTTCTAAATCTCTGACTCCACTATCTTTGCCTAAGCTAGGATCCTTAGAATACACCATCTTCTTCTTGAATCCCTTCTTAGATTTGCCTTTGAAATTATTCTTGTATGTAGGATTTTCTTCATCATCATCATTAACCTTATCTTGGCATCTAGCTAAAAAATGTCCAATCTTTCCACAATTAAAACATTTATAAGGTAATTTTCCTTGATATTTACTTGTTCCTCTTTTCAGCTTGCAAATGAAAAGTGCTCCATTGTCATCTTCATCATCACTAGAACTATCACTTGATTCTTGAATCTTAGCTTTCTCTATCTTTGATGTCTTGAAATCCACTTCTCTCTTTGAGGGTTTATCTTTTTCTATTCACATCTCATATGCCATGAGAATACCATGAAGCTCATCCATCTTTAGCTTGGCTAAATTCTACATTTCCTCGATTGCCAAAACCTTTGCTTCATATCCCATTGGTAGAGATCTCAAAACCTTTTGCACCATTGTTGACTCATCCAACACTTCTCCAAGACCTTGAATCTAATTTACAATTTGATCAACTCGCAAAAGATAACTTTCTATATCTTCTTCTTATTCCATCTTCAAACTTTCAAACTGCCTTCTAAAAGTCTACAACTTAGCTTGCTGAACCTTTCCATCACCTTTGTAAATAATCTCAAGTTTTACCCATGTTTCATGAGCAGATTTACATTGCATAACATTAACAAATTTAGATTCACATAAACCATATAAAATAGCATTTAAAGATTTACCATTACAGTCACTTGCCTTCTTTTTTGATAGAGTAATTACAAATGTCTGTGGCTCTTCATATTCCTCCACCACTGCTTTCCATATGTTGAATCCAAGGGCCATCAAATAAACCTTCATTCTCATGCTCCAAAAAGCATAATTCATCCCATCAAACAAAGGTGCCTTATTTGTATAAAATCCTTCATGTGACCCAACCATCATGCTTTCCTGATCTACCTTCAAGCTGTAAAGCTTTTCAAAAAGGAACCTGCTCTAATACCAATTGTTAAGCATGGGATATATTGAGAGGGGGGGTGAATCAGTATATCTATATCTTCTAAAACTTTCCTTTAACCAAATTCCACTTAATCAAACATTCAAGATATGCAATAAAACTCAAACAATAAACACCACACAAGATAAAGAGAGACACCAGATATAACGTTGAAACCCAATGTGGGAAAAACCACAGAGAACAATCTCAAGTATTTGAATGAGCACAAACCCAAATAATATTTTCAAGCACAAACTTGTAGGAGCATCATACCCCTTTGCTGAGCACTAACCTAGCTACTATTCATGAGCACCAACCCACAAGAGCACCAAATGCCCTTGTCGAGCACCAATCCACAGGAGCACCGGCCCCTTTGCTGAGCACCAACCCCTTTGTGTATACCACATACCTATCTCTCAATGTTGCTATCTCAACAAATTATAGATCAATACATCTCTTTCCTCTCTCTCACCTTTTCTCTTATAAGCTAGATATAACAAATACAAATCATATTCATCTCTCACAATTTCTCTTATAAGCTAGATATTACAATATCAAATCAACCTCTATCTCTCATATTAAAGATGGCTTCTCAATCCTTTATTTATAGCTTTCCAAATGACCTTTGGCCTTCCCCCTTTGTGACCCTTCAATCCTCATAGAAAATGGTGCCAAAATTGTATGACCCTTCATATTCAAGCCTTTAAAAAGTCATGTGGTGACCCTTCATGATAAAAAACATCCTTCCCTCTTTTGTCCTCATCTTGGTGACTTTTTGTATTCCTTAAAGTGTCCCTTCATGAGAAATTGTGCCCTTAGTCTTTTGTCTTCACTTGGTGACTCTTGGAATTCCCCAAGATGACTCTTCATGGGAAAATGCATTCCATCCTTCTTTTGTCTTTATCCCATGGCTCTTTGACTTCTCCATGGGCCTTTCTTTTGTCTCATATGCAACCAAAAATATATTCATTAATATTAAATAAATATTAACTCACATTAGCCAAGATATATTTATTAAAAACAACATTAAATGCAATGGGTCCTTTATCACCAATAATGATAGACCTTTGACATTAATGACAATATTTCCAACATATATAATTCAAATACAGGGTTACCAAAATGTCCTATTTAACCAATATATCTAGTTCAAGTAACAAAATGAACATAGCTACAAATTTCTAGCCTAATAGTGAAATATTTAATCAAATAAATTTATCGATGCTTACCCAAAATGCATGTAACCAAAACTATTAAAACCCTTATACAAAAATCCAAGTATTAGATTCAATGACCCAACTAGGTAACCAAATTTAAAACTCATAGAACTTTTAAAATTCACATAGTCAATCATTTAATATAAAGAGTGAAATCATGAAAATACAAATGATAAAACTCATATCATCCAAGATTCATTCAAGTAAATCCCTATATATAAACTAGATAATATATCAAACTTATTTTGCAAATTTAAATGCAAAATAAGAATATTGATCCAAATCGAGTACTAGATATGCATTTGAAAGTCCTAAGGCTTCCAATTACATATGCCTCTTATATCATTTTCAAAGATTTTCCTTAAAAGAAAAAAATAAACAAACATAGTCTAAAAATTAATACCCAAAAATGCAGAAGGAGAAAAATCACACAAAAAGTCAGCAAGATTAAAGCTAGAGAAAATAAAACTTGTTATCCATGTCATGATTCCAAAAACACCATGCAATCTTACATTTTAAAACTAGTTGATCACCCCTATTTCTTCTTCTATTTTTTTCCCATCTTCCTACTCCTGTATAATCTTTACTCCTACCAAGTAACTCCCCATACCCAATTCAATTCCTGCATTCAATGTGAGAAGAGATAAATCTTCTTATGTTAGCACTAAACACTTCCAAAATCAACCCTTACCAAAAAATCAATTAATAAAATGATCATCAATGACCATATATAATAGTCAAACCAAATCAACAATAAACAATAAAATGATAAACCATCAACATAAGAAAACAACTTAACAATTTAAACCCAATTCTAATGTTAATTACTTAGAACACACATAACCATGCTAACACAATACATCATATAGTCTAGGTAATATTACATGGGGGTGTCATGGATAGTTCTAGGTAATTCTTATGGAGTCTATGTCCAAGTAGGTAGAGTTCACATGGGAGTGGCAAGTTATTCACAGAGGCAAAAGGAGGAGTTCATTATAAACTGATAAAATAATAATATTAATAGAATCAAAATGACTCCTTGTCAATCATTTTGACACCATATAAAATAGTAAAAAATAGTACACAAAATGAAATGCAAAAAGGTAAAAATATTGAGATAATGACATAACAAATGGATAAATCAAGATCATCCAATGGTGAGAAATATAATCTAAAAGCATGAATACCTATCATAGCTTGTTTAATTTCCCATAAGTCACTCTATTACACCAATATATTGATGCCAAAATCATCCTAGCTCATATGATGGTAACTGCAACCATAGAAGTACATCAATAGTACCTAATCGAATAATTGATAAACAATTATATAACTATAATAAAATATTAACTACAGTAGTAGTTTATAAATCATCAAGTGTAGAATTAAAACATGTCAAGTCATCAACCTATGATAGAATATTAATAAAATGATTCCAACCAAATAATCCAATTTAAGTAAATAAAAAATGAAATTAGTTACACATCAATAACAATAATGTTTTAGACAATATATTAGATCAAAAAAGGTGAGATTGTAACATCCTTCCCCCTTGAAAGGGAGTCATCTTAGAGACTAGTCAAATAGCCGTGGATAATGCTACCATAAAATATGTGCATCTTCTCAAGTAATACTTCTTTCACTCAGTGGGTCCCATTGAACCAAAACCTATTATATGTCTCTATTTTTCAACTTAACACTACAATGGTCTAGGATTCTCATTAGTTCTAACTGGATCTTTTCCTCTTTGGTGACATGTAAATGAGTCCAATACAAAACATGAGATGGATCATGCATGTATTTTCTGAGAAAATAAACATTAAATACATCATGAATCCTTGATATAGAAGGAGGAAGAGACATTAGATAAGTAATAGGAGTAATCTTCTCCATAATATCGAAGGGCCTAACAAAACATGGAGATAGCTTGGAATCTTTACCAAATTTTATTGAGATTTTATGTTGTCTAACACAGAAAAACTTTATCACCCACATTGAATTCATGTGGAGATCATTTTTTATTAGTATAAATATTTTACCAATCCGATGTGACTTCTAAATTTTGCCTTATTAATTCCATCTGTTTGTTATATTCTAATAGTAAATCAGGCCTAAAATAGATCTATTTTCCAAGCTATCCTATCCAAGAGGAGTCATGTATTTATACCTATATAAATATTAAAAATATGCCATAATTATCATATAATGGTAATATTTATTATATACAAAATCAACCAAATGGAGGTAATCTTCCCATTTAGTTTGTTAATCCATAACATATGCAAAACATGTCATCAACCACCTAGTTGAGCCTTTCAGTTTGACCATCCATTTTTGAATGATATGAATAAAAAAAAATTAGCCTTTTTATAAAGGTCACAATCAAATTATGTCAAAATATTAAGGTAAACAATTTGTCATGATCTAAAATAATCATTTTAGGTATGCCATGAAGTCTAATCACTTATTTCAAAAAAAATTCTACAAACATAGAAGCATCATCCATTAAATTTACAATAATGAAGTGGCCAACATTAGTGGCCTTATAAATTACCAAAAGTATAGTATCATGCTGGTTTTGTGATTTAGGTAGCCTTGCAATAAATATAAGTGAGATTACAACCCACTTTTCTCTTGGAATATCATGAGGGTATAACATCCCTCCTAGTTTGGTAAAGCTCACCTTTAACCCAATGACATTCCAAACATGTTGCCAAAAAATTAGTGACATTGTGTTTCATTCTAGGTCAAAAGTAGAGCCTTCTTAGCTCATGTATCATATTTATAACACCTAAATGAGAATAATAAGGTGTTATATGTACTTATTTTAATATATAATTTCTTAAGTCACCCAACTCAGGTATATAAATTCTATTTTTATGCCTTATCAGGTCATCTATTTGAACAAAAAAAATCATCAAATTTATTTGCTATAGGCTCATCAGCCAAACTTACTCTTACATCATGATATAATTCATCAGGAAGTTACTATTTTAAAACAACACTTCTAAAATTTCCTTGTAGAATTGATAAGGTAGTAAGATACATGAATCTACTATGTACATCAGCGACATGATTTTCCTTACCTTTGACATATGATATGTCTATGTACAAATTTCTAAAAAATTCTAGCCACTTGTGCTAGAGCACATTTAAATCATGTTGAGAAAAAAAGTATTTAAGGCTGAAGTGATTAGACTTCACCTTAAAAGGTTTTCCCAACATAAAATGTTTCCATTATTTAAGTGCATGGACAATTGAAATAAGCTCCATGTCATGTGTGGGATAATTATTTTCATGTTATTTGAGTTTTCATGACTCATAAGCCACAACCTTGACATCTTGAGTCAATATACCTCTATATAATTTATAGGAAGCATTAATTTATACATCAAAATTACCATTTGGGTCCTAAATAATAAGAATAGGTATTATTATTAGCATGACTTACAACTTTTTAAAAGCCTCTTCACATTGAGGCATCCATATGAATTTCTTGCCTTTACACTACAAAGAAGTAATAAGATGGTCTATGATGGAAAAATTATCAACAAATCATTGGTAATAACCATCCAAGCCTATGAAGCTATGCAATTCTCACATATTTATAGGAGCAAGCCAACCATGCATTGATTTCATTTTTGTTCGATCTATAACAATGCTAGTCTTAGAAATAAAGTGGTCTAAATAATGAATTTTATATTCATAAAATGCACATTTAGAGAGTTTATCATAAAAATTATGTTGTCTTAGTCTCTACAAGACTAAACAAAGGTGTTTATAATGTTGATCCTCATTTTTGGAGTAAATTAGAATATTATCAATAAATACTAGCATAAACTTATTCATAAAGTCTCTATACATGTTATTATAAGATTCATGAATGTTTTAGGAGCATTAGTTAATCCAAATGGTAAAAAAATGAACTCATAATGTCCATACTGAGTTTTAAAGGTTGTTTTATGAATTTCCTCTTCTTTGATTCTTAGTTGATGGTAGCCTGTCTTCGAGAATATTGTAAAACCTTTAATTTGGTCAATCAAATCATATATCCTTGGTAAAAGATATAAATTGTCAATTATTACCTTATTACAAAAGTTTTAATCAATGCGAAGTCTTAATTTACCATCTTAATTATTAACAAATACCATTAGATCACCCCAAGGAGACACACTTGGTCATATGCTTCCATTGTCCAAAAGTTATTGTAGATGTACCTTTAATTATTACATGTTAGCCACATTCATGCAATAAGTAGCTTTAGATGTATAGTTATATCTAGAAATTATACCAATGGAAAAATCAAATTCACACTTAGGTGGTAAACCAAGTAGCTTCTCAGGAAAGACATCCATGAATCATTCAAAACAAGAAAATTTACATGAACCAGTTCCTTGTATTTCGGTAATTATTGCAATTGGATTGCATAAAGATTCCATCCCTTCCTAACAACCTTTTTTAACTACAAGGCTAAAATTTTTTTGCATCTTTTTGATCCTTGAATACCTTGTAATTCTATAAATTACCCAAGGCTATTAATGCACTTCACTCTTTTGCCTAGATAATTGAGCATGTCTTGGTGTTCATTCAACCACTCCATTCTAAGAATCAGATCATAAGATCTTAAGGGTGTGAGGAACATATTTACCTTAGTATTGAAGACACAAAGATCAAGTTCATCTTATTCCAAGCATTCAAGAATAGGTACTTCTTTTATGGTACCAAAATCAACCTCCAAACCTTCTCTTATCAAAATAGGTCTGATTTTCCATTATTTAGTATAAAAAGGAGATATAAAACAATCATTTGTGCTTGAATCAATTAAAAAATTTAAGGGAAACCAATTTATAGTACCTCTAATTTAAATTTAAATGACCTATAAGTTAGAATTTTAATTATCAATAGCAACATATTGACTGATAGGCCCAATTTCAATTTGAGACAATCCTTTTTATATTAGTTGTCACCATATTCCAGATAAACAACAAGTTTATATGATACTAATAGAAAAATATTAGCACCCATGATAGGTCTACATTGGTTATTTTGATGATGTTCCTTCTTAAAAAACTAGATTTAGAGTATCCTTGGGATTTGAAATTTTTGTTTTGATTAGAAAACTTATTTAAATTCTTATTGTTACTAGAAAATTTGTGGTTCTAATCTGATTTTCAAAATTTATTATTTATGGGAGAAATAATTTTAGCTTTATATTACTACCTATTTGATTTAAATTCATGTATTGCCTTTTGGTGAGACTTCTATTTTTTATAGCCCTATAGGCTAATTAAATTATTGTTTCCAAAGTCCTTGGGTTCATCATATTGACGTCATGCATCAATATTAATTTGATCCCAAGTATTAAATTAGTAATCATGGTTTCTTTGTCATGCATATAGTTTATATGATGTAGAATATTTGGAAACTTTTTTTCATATTCAACAATGGTGATTTTTTTTTAATTTTAAAGCTAAAAACTAGTAATTTTCTGCTCTTTATAATTGTCATTCAAGTATATTTTATGAAACCAAGTCTAAAAAATTAATCATTTTAATTTCATGGGTTGATATTCTTCATTGGCATAAAGGTTATTCCATGACAATGTTACAATACCAACTAGATGATAAGATGTCACATTTATTTTCACATTTGATGGCATGTTATGTAGGTTAAAATATTTTTGTAAGTGTACCAACCATGCATCACGTACATCACCTAATTCCTCACATAAAAAGGTAGGTGGTGAAATCTTCTTCATCTCTTTGATGATTAGGTTAACTATGGTCAAAGGTAGTTATTTTATTAAAATTCCTATTTGTCCCATTTTTAATCTAGGTACTTCCTCTTGGGATACTTATTCAAAATTGTTCAGCCTTTATTCTTGGCTATCAATATTTCCTTATAAAGTGTTTAAGGCTATCAAAATTCTACTAAGTATTTATTCATGCTTGTTGATTATATTCCCACCAACTACACTAGCATTTAGAACCTTGGTATTAATGTTAGCATTATTTATGGGTGGCCATGATGACCCCTACCTCATCTTATACCTCTACCCCTAGATGATTTAACATTGTATAGGTTATTATGAATGTTGCCACTACTTGATCACATTCTAATCATCCCAAGAATTACAAATTGATAACTTAGTAGATTATATATTTAAAAATAAAATATACATTCCTAAAGTTCCATATAGAAAAACATTACTCTGATACTAGATGAAATAACCCCCCAAAAAAATTTGGAATTGAATATTAGAGTATGTTTTTGGATGTGTGTCAGACCCAATACTTCTCTCATTGGTGCAAGTGATAATAATTTGGTGCACTCACATACATGCAATTAGAACTAAAGGACATGAACCAAGTTAATTAGATATAGGTAACTATAGGGAAGCAAGTTGTCCTAAAGGATGTTTATGGGGTTTGGGGCATATCAATGTACACATATATGGATAAAACCTAAGTGCCATATGTGGTACTAGTTCTTCGACATAGGACCATTTATAGGTCCTTAACCCTAGGTAAATATCTCACTTTCCTTAGTGGGTTTAAATTCCCCTCAAGGATGATTAATATTTCAATTTTAGTCTAAAAAATAAAGGATAACTCTCACAACCTATGTTATCATTTGGTTAAATATGTCTTTGTTAAGAGTACAAGTTACTTTACTGATCTAATCTCATAATCAAGTATGATTTAAAATAAATAAATCATAAATAATAACCAAAACTCAATTCAACACATGCATATTTATGTTAAGTATACAACAAAAAATACCATTTCATAAAATAAATCACAAACAAAGAACATATTGAAACTCAAGGCTTTGCAGGCAACTATTAAGTGATACTGGATAAGGTTGTTAATCACCTTGTGGCCTAAAGTCATTGTAATATCACTAAGTGTTATTTTTAGTTCACACATCACTCAATTAATAAGCATGAATGCCATTATTTTATTAAAATAATTGGTGATATCAATATCATTAGACATCAAATAACTTTCATGGTAGCCTATAATTGAATTCATGTTATGACATTATATTGATATAACTAATGTGATATAAATAAACAAAAGAGAATTCAATGAAATTGTAACATATTATAGCCAAGAGTATCTATTAATTTAATCATTAATCATACAATAATTTATAAGGATAAAAGGGAAGGAACATATTCAACTCATATAACTTTCCATATATTTCAATATTTTCTAGCCATACTTTAATTTGAAATTTATTTAAAATAATGAACAACTTGTCCATTCACATAAGAATGAATCCATTAAAGGAAACAATCCCCTTTGAAACACTTTCCAATATGATCAAACATTTAAGGTAATACATTTAAACATGAGAAAGTATAATAAATGTCATGTTCTAGATTTGTATAAGTATAATATATGCATGCATTCAATAGGTTTTAAGTGAACCAAATATTTTAAAATTATATAAACAACATAGAATTTATATGAAATTAAATACATATAACTCATACAAATAGGAATTCCAACCGAGTTTCAAGTTGATTGGAACCCAAATAAAATGTTCCACTTAAGGAGCTCTTAAAAAAATAATGTGGGGAACATCATGGAAAATAAGTTCATCCATAAGAAGAAGATGAAAGCACATGCAGTCCATAGGGTGAAATCAACAAGTATGAATATAACCATCATTTATTTATACAAACATCAAATTAATTAGAGTGAAACATTTAAATATTTCATTTCATATATTTAAAATAATATAATATAATTTCCTTCATCAAATTTATTTTTAATTCATTTCAAACCTCTAATTCAGTTTCATTACAGGCAACCTTTTTAATGAAACTAACTCAAAAAATTTACTCATTTTTATAACATGTCTAATATAAAATGAGAGAATGAAAGCAACACTTTTAGATTTATCAATATAAATACATATATATGGAACTGAGTATATCTAAATTATGTATTAGGGGAAGTATTTTATTTTTTTAATACACCAACAACAAGTGTAATTACACTAATAGAATAATCCATGCATAACTGAAAATATTTAAGACATTTCCATGTTCTATACAACCTCTAAAGGTTACAACATCATATATAAACAATTCACAATTATCTAATTAAATGAATCACAGATAACCATTTATTAAAATGAAACTCAAATTTACTTATCACATATAATGTGTATGCTTTTATATCAAGTAAATAATATGTATATGCCTGACTAAAATTTACTCATAATAAACATCGAGTACTCTTGTATAACTAACCAGATCATATAACTAAATCAAGAGATCAATGTTGTGCTAATAATATCAAAATATTACTCTAAGTTAGTAATAAGAATGAAGTTTATCTAAACATTCTAATAAATTAACATATCTATAAATGATTTACCTTCAACAATATAAGCAACTTCTACATCTTATCGTAAGTAACACTTAAGCTTTGCATTATTTTTCCCACATTCCATTATCAACATAGGTTAGCATATCATATATCACTAACATAATTAACTAATATCAAATCAAGATAAAATATTAACTACATTCATGAATTAAATAACATAAAAAAATTAACAACTAATTAAAGAATGTATAAATAACATACAATCATTCATTACCACTAACTTCACATTATTCACAAGATCATCTAGGAGTGGAGTAACAAGTAATCAAATCAAACAAAACCTCCTAGCCATATCCAAGTCACAACCAAAAAATCATATTAACTAGTTAAGTCATTCATTTAACTCCATCATACAACATCCCAAACATCATTCAATTATTTTTAATAGATAATCAATAATACTAATTATTTAAACTGGAATCCATACAAAAATCATCTTTATCATACAAAAAAACATTTACACATTCTAAAAATGAAACCTTTATATTAAAATATATAAATGAAACCTTAATAGACATCACCTAAATTCCTCTATGTTTTCAATATAATATAACACATAGTATCTATGTTAAAACCCAACAGAGGTAGGACATTAAATAATATGCACAAGAGTCATCTATAACCCATGACTCACATATATAAAAAACATAGTCATCTAAGCTTAAAGAAACCCCCAAAATATTTCCCAAAATTTCACCAAATTGAAAATACATTTGAATTCATCCATAAAAGGAAACATCAAGACCCATTTAATAAATAAGATAGTTAGGAGTACATTCTAGGTGATTGATATTAAAATATAAACTCATCCTTTATAATATAAAAGACACCATGATTTTGAGAGTAGATACAAATGAAACCAATATATATACGGTAAATTTAAACAGGGGTCCAGACCCATTTTAATAAGATTCTAGTTTGAATAAACCACAAAAGCAAATATATATAAGATAGTTAGGAGTACATTCTAGGTGATTGATATTAAAATATAAAATCATCCTTTATAATATAAAAGACACCATGATTTTGAGAGTAGATACAAATGAAACCAATATATATACGGTAAATTTAAACAGGGGTCAAGACCCATTTTAATAAGATTCTAGTTTGAATAAACCCCAAAAGCAAATATATATATATATATATATATATATATATATATATATATATATTGCTTTGCTTTTGTGGTTTATTCAAACTAGAATCTTATTAAAATGGGTCTCGACCCCTATTTAAATTTACTCTATATATATCAAATGCAGGTTTAGACAAAATATCCTATTTAACCAATACATCTAGTTTGAGTAAAAAATGAACATAGCCATAAACTTCTAACCCAACAGTGTAAGATTTAATCAACTGAACCACTCAATGGTTACCCAAATTACATGAAACCAAAACTATTAAAAACCTTTTACAAAAATCCAAGTATTAGAGTCAACAACCCAACTGGGTAACCAAATTTAAATCCCACAAGTCCTTAAAAACACATAATCAAATGTTTAATATAAACAATGAAATCATGCAGGCATAAATGATAAAACTCATACCATCTAAGATTCATTCAAGTAAATAAATATATAAAAAATAGATGATATATCCAACTAATTTTGTAAATTTACATGCAAAATAAGAATTTCCATCCAAATTGAGTGCTGGACAAGCATCTAGAAGTCCTAATAATTCTAACTACATATGCAACCTACATCCTTTTCTAATATTTTCCTTAAAAGAAAATAATAACCAAATACAATGTTTCAATGAATTTTAGTATCTTATTCAGAAAGGGAAAAGAAGAAAATAAGTACAGGTATGGTTAAAAACCCTATTTTATTGTGCACATGTTAAATAAGAAGATTGTGAAGAGCTATTCTTTATCTTGGGAGGATGATCTATAGATAAAAAAACACTAAATCAAATTTGTTTGTTAGATCGATAGTTGATTGAATTACCTAGTGATAGCTAAATCCTAGAAGCAAGAGCTTCTTCAAGGGTTGTCAATCCACATGTTTTAAACAATTAATCTTGTTAATAAAATAAAAAGTAATTACATCAATAGTCAAAAGGTACTAAAATTGAAAACAATAGATGATTATTAAAGAAATAAACTATAAATGATTAAAACAGAAATAAGCTAATTTCATATTAGTGCTAGAAGATTGGGTTCTAATTTAAAAAATTAGGCAAGTGTCTTTGAATAGGTAAGGGCACAAAAAATTAGAATTGATAGGGGGTAGGTAAGTGAAAACAACTTGCTAGAATTTGTTGCCACAATGACCACCAGTGGTTGGGATAAACATCAATAGTTAAGGTGATTGTTAGTGATTAAGATGATTGTCAGTGGTTGGACAAACCATCAATGATTGAGATAACTATTGGTGATTACGATGTGTAGATTTAGGCTGACAAATGGCTGATTGATGGGATCATAAAGTGAGATTTTGAGAGATGGGTTGGTGTTGGTTATGTGTGAAAGGCAAATAAAGTAATTGAATATTAGAAATCAAGTACTTATCTTGTAAAAATCTAATCAGGTGGTTGGTTGATTTGGTTGACTCATTGGTGGAGTCTAACATGATTTTGACAAAATAATAGTACTTGGCACTTTGGTAGAGCTACAATGGCAAGTTGCCTCTCTGACATAATAGCTAGTTTATTAGATTGATGATGATGATTAATTTTAAAAAGTTAATTCTAAATTCATAAAATCTTGATAATAATTATAGATGATTTTCACCCCCATGTTCCCCTCCTCTTATAGGTAAGGTAAAAGAGTTTCAACAAGATGTGAACTGGGCTTCCTAATTTTAACTTGCATAGGCAATGGTTTAAAACTAGATTTAGATGAGTTATATTTACAAAATCAAGGTGGATGGTTTTCAATTTTGAGTTTGAGGAGGTAGACCTTGACCATCAATGGTTAAGGTGATCATTGGTGGTCATTCTAACTATCAATGGTCTAGGGTAATGGGTGAAAGTAGGTAAAAGGTGGGGTTAAGATAATTTGGCCAAACTAACTTGGGTTAAGCTTGGTTAGGGGGTAGAAGGTCACATTGGTCCTTACGAGGTCCTAATGTAGTCCATGGTAATATTGACATTAGAAATCATGATGTGTAGGTTTTTAGTGTTTACATTTTTCCCCTTTTTGATATATGGCTTGGATCAACAAGCTATAAAATAAAATTAGATTGCTCATCTAAGGTATAGATACCTTGAGTATGGAAGGAGGTGTTCCCCTCAAACTAAGATTTGAGGAGGTAAAACAAAATCAAGTGTAGGTTTGATAATGTGGATGAAAGTGATGATGAAGGTGTACATCATGAAGGTGGGTGATAGATTGGGTATTAAAGTGCAAATAAACACACAAAGTGTAACAAAAAGGTTTGATATTTGATATTGTGCATTGATTAGGTTATCATAGTTGATAAAAAGAAGGTTCAGTGCTAGAATAACAAGTGATAGGGTAACCAAGACACAATGTTAGGCATGGTTGATTGGGTTATTCTTATCAAGTCTTTTAAATGATGTTTGTTTTTTGGTGGGTATCTTAGGTAAGAAGTGCTCCCAAAGAAAACACAAATGGGTCAAATGCCATAGGTATCCAATGTAAGAAGTGATCCTAGAAAGACATAAGAAGTTAGGTAAGTGAGAGGTGCCACAATTTCAAAAAGGGGTAACATGGCAATGTTGTCATTTTGGTCAAAAGACTAGGAAAAAAGTGTCACAAAATGCATGTTAGATGGGCCAAAATGGACCAAAAAGGAGGTGATGATGTGGTAAGATAAAGTAAGATCCAAGTATGGGTAAAAATTGGTTGGTTTTGCCAAAATGAGGTCTACTTAGGTGGAATCAACAAAGAGCGACCACCTGACCATCAATGGTCAAGGTCCTCAATGGTGACCATCGACAGTCACTGTGACTATCAATAGTTAGGGTGAAAACCCTATATACATAATGGGTAAAAATTAAAAGTGAAAGTAATTTTGTTCACTTTTACAATTAACCTAAGAGTTTTGGTGATTTGCATGAATGGTGACCTAATAGTGACTGCTAAAGTGGAAGATTTCAAGCTGAGGTGGAGAGTTAACCTAGTGGACCAATGAGAATCTAGGGAGTAAGCAGGTGTAGATGAGAATGGGTAGGTTTTTTTTTGAATCCTCAATGAAGGTCATGAAATGAGGTAAGAATGTATTGAATTTAATTAATTATCTTGGTTTTATGCATATACATTAGGTTTGGAGGTTAGGGTAGGTTGAGATTCTTGGGTGTGGTTTGTTATGCCTTAATTAGGGTTTTTTGTGTGTTTTAGGTAAATTTGTAGATAAAATTAGTAATTATTAGGATAGGTAATTATCTTGGGTTGGGTAGGGATTTACGTTAGTAAATTATGCAATTTGATTTGTTGTTTGGGTAGTATTTAGTGTAGAATAGGGGTTGGGTGTTCTGACTTTGCAATACCCATAGTGACCATTGATGATTGAGTCTGACTATCGATGGTTGACATCTTTGAAAACATGGATGTCTTATCATCAGTGATCACCATGACCATTATCATTAGATTAGGGTAAAGGGTAAGATTGGAAGGCATACAAAAATTTGAGGCTAAGTGAGTATTTTATTTCTTGGTAAAGGATTACATTGGTAGGTTTAGAGGGTAAATTTAGCAAGTATTGGGTAGATGGGTACAATGAATAAGAAAATAGGTAAATTTATTAAAGGTTAGGGTAGACAATAATGGTGTAGGTGAAAAAATCTATGTTTTTAAAATTGGTGAAGGCCATGGAGTAGATATAGATGTGTGACTAAGTGTTGTGTCTCTTTATAGATATCTAATAGGGGATGACCCAAGCTAAGTGAGCCCACATGGAGGAGGTATGGTTGGGAGTTATGAGGCATTATTAGCATGTGCCTTATGGTTCATCCATAGTCATAACACTTATCAAGAGATGGGATCTCACTTTAAACACCTTCTTATTTTTGACCAATGAGATGACTATCTTTTTAGAGGATGTCCATAGGATCATATAACTTTCACTCTAAGGCCACCTAATCTACCATATAAAGTGTGAGGAGTTAGAAGATCATGTCAAGATTTTGTTTGGAGATTATAATGATCAAGTTAGATAGTATACTATGGGTTTTAGGTATAGTGCTTAGTATCAGAGGGCTCTAGGTGAGAGGAAACTCATGGCCATGCTTATGATTGTCATTTCATGCTTTGCACTTATTGACTCAAGTAGTGGGAGGTTCCCATACTTAGTACAAGGGTTATTGGTCAAGCTATTTCTAGGTCAAACTATATTCAGTTGGGTACCTATTATGATTTTATAGATATTTAGGGAGTTGTGGGGGGTTTAAGGCCCATAGGATGTATGTTATTAGTGTTGGCTTGGTTCTACATTATTGGGCTTATGAGCACATTAGGGTACTAAGGTTAGTAGGATTTTCATGGGTAATGTTTATATAGATTGAGTTCCCCATTAGATTCATGTAATAGAGGGGTGTTTTTTTTTCTATGTTAGGTGTAAGAGGTGGTGCACACAATTTAGAGTGGTTCGGGGGTTTACTTGGTTCACTAGTGATAGGAGACGTCACATAGAGGATTTATGTCCAATTTCTAGTATAGCCTAGCTACA
Source organism: Torreya grandis (assembly GCA_037957365.1). NCBI lineage: Eukaryota > Viridiplantae > Streptophyta > Pinopsida > Cupressales > Taxaceae > Torreya > Torreya grandis. Next base: position 154,439 of record JARHVA010006791.1, read on the forward strand.
AGATGTAGACACTCTCCCTTTAAAGATATATATGGATACTCGATAGGAGGGATGTGGAGGTAGAGCTCATCCCATTTGAGAGGGTAAGGAGGTAGTTTGTCCTAGTATAGGGTACTCTAGTTCCATTCCCTAGGTACAGGTAAGAGGATTCAGAGATCTTACTTTCAGACCCACATCCTATGCCAACTTTTTTAGACTATGAGTAGATACTAGCTAGGGCATAGATAGATGACACTAGGTTTATAGATGGGTACATAGCATGGTACAAGACTATATGTGCAGTGGTAAGACATTGGTGTGAATAATAGAGGTGCAAGGCTAGTGGATGTGAATCTATTTAGGAGAGGGGGATAAAGAGTATAGGCATAGGGGGCTAGTCTTGATGGATAGGTAGGAGTGGTGGTAGTTTCTACACAAGTATATGTAGTATAAGGGTAGATGGCTAGCTTACAAGGTCATATTAATACTTTACATGTTTAAGTTATTATTCTCATAGGTGAGAAGGACTAGGCATGGTCTTTACTTACCTTGGTTACACATGAGAGGGACTCTTTGAGGTAGAGAGGAGGAAGAATAGTTGTGGCATAGATAGGGTCACTAGATATGATCCCCATAGCATGATACCAAGATAAAGTTAAGGATATATGGTATTATGAGGCCTTAGTTTTAACATAGTGTCTACAACATCCCCGATGGGGTCAGTATAGAGCCATCTTAGCAGGTGACACAAGTGTAACGATACTAGGTCAATAGGCAACATCTATGGCTAGGTAGATAGGTATATCTAGGGGATTGATAGGTATAATATGTGGGTAGGTACTATGATCGAATAGTTTTCTAGGATATGACTTATGATATTTATGGTTTCATATCATTTTGATTCTAGCCTATGAATTGATCTAGTAAAATGTAAATTTTGAGAGAAACATGTCTATCTATTATTTACACACATTATGCTATTTGACTCATGAGATATAGATATATGATATTTATTTTTTCTCATGCTCATGGTTTATGGTTTAAGGTTTGTGTTGATGTTTAATACTTATGATGTGATGTTTATATTACTTATGGATTTTGCTTATATTATGGATGCTAGACACTAATGTAGACTTAGCTAGGCATGGGATGGTTTTCATGGATGACTATGCTTATGACTTGCTAAAATTGTAATGAGTATATGTTTCATTACTTTTATTTAGACATGTGGTTGAAAATGGTTGATTATTTTATTGTTCATGGATGTTGTTGTTGTTGTTGTTGTTATTATTATTATTATTATTATTATTATTATTATTATTATTATTATTATTATTATTATTATTATTATTATTGTGATTATTTTTTTGCTTATGACACACATGGATATGCCTATTATGATTATGGTTGTTTTTATCTTTCTTAAGGTAAAGAACATGAGGTGAGGTAGCTAACAACACTAAATAGGAGGACAAATAATATAATCAAGAGATAAATGCCTGAATGAAAATATCAACTAGTCATGATGGTATAAGAAAAGGCCATGATGCTTCTTTTTTGATAAGGACTAGAGTAAAATGAAATTTGGATTGTCTTAATGAACATAATCCCTTCAAATGATTCACATTAGTATTTGTTAGTAGGTTAAAAAGTTGTCTTGATCACATAATTTAAAGTAAGATAAAAAAATCCTTCACTTATAGTGAGTAAAAGGTAGATGGGTGAAAATGGAACCTTATTGTGAGACTAACATGAATCTTATATAGGTGTCCAAAGAGTTAGTATAAATAAGTATATGTAATATAAAGTGTAGACTAATCAATGTGAGAAGTCTACTTGTGAAATCCAATTACAATTTCCATCTTATTATGTTATTTGAGAGATAATTATAATTTTCAAAATTAGTTTGTTTTTATTATGATTGTGATAATGGGTCTTTTACATTATTTTTGTATAGGGGAAGCTGATCGATATGGGAAGCTTCTAAAAAATTGCCATGATTTTGAGAAATGATATACTCAACCATCCTTTAAGGGTGTGGTCCATGTTTATTAGTTTTATTTAATGCTTTTTGATAGCTATCCTTCAAGGGAGAAGTCCACCTTATGTTTATAAATTATAGATATGCTTATGTAGCTATCCTTCAAGGGAGTAGTCTATGAATGTTAATGAATGACCCATGATTGATATTGGTGTTGATTTTTCTTTTTTATTGTTTTATTTTTATAGACATAGACTTGATTATAAATTATTAAGGGTTCACATTTATGAAGGTGAAACCAAAATCACAAGAAATTTGATTAGGTGTAAAGAGGTGTAGGTGACAATGATCATGGGAATACATCCTAATAAAGGGGTAGAAAGTACCATGAGAATCATGCCATGGGTAAAGCCATGGTACCCATTTTTAAATATAAGGCTATGATGGTGATATATAATCACATGATTTAGTTTTAATTGATTGCCACTAAAATAAGGAGATGGAATGTGGATGGAGAACAAGGAATGAGATTAAGTTAAACAAAAGGTGAAATTGATCTTTCATAACAAAAGGAAAGACATAGATACAAAGCAATGAGGGGCTCAAGTTTTGGGTGGCCCTTTAAAGAATACAACAAATAATCTCTTGATCCATACTTATGGGCTATAATAAAAGGTCTAAGCCAATTGGAAGCAAAATTTCCCTACTTGCTTTTATCCACATTAGGGACGTGTTGATTTTCCTTGAGGATGATGTCTCTAATGTTGAAGTCTCTAAATTTAAGATTTTTGTTATAGGAACATTTGATGCACTCCTTATAGACATTTAGAGGGGTAAGGGATGTTAAATGCTGCTCATCAAGTATATCAAGTTGGGCTAAATTATGCTAATGATAATCATCCTCAGAAATGAGCTCTTGTAAAGATATGAGAATAGAGGGCATTTGGATTTTGAGAAGAAATACGGCCTTCACTCTAAACATAAGTGAAAAAGGTGTAACACCCATGGGGGTTATAATGGTAGTACAATATTCCCATAAAGTGAAGGTTATGTGCAAATTTCAATCTTGACCACATGCATTGACCATTTTAGTTAGCATGTTGTTAATAGTTTTGTTAGAGGCCTCAACCTATCCATTATTTGGAGGGAAATAGGGTGAGAATAAACTTAATGTTGAATGCATCACATAGACCCTAAACTTGCTTTTTCTTAAATGATTTACCATTATTAGTGATAATCTTATGAGGAACATTGAAATTATAGATGATATGATGGTTGATAAAGTTGATAATATGTTGAGACTAGAGGAATATACTCTATTCACTTGGTAAAATATTTAGTCTTAGAGATGATATAATAGTTTTTCTTCATTTAATGGGGATTTATTTCACCAATGAGGTCTATACCCCATTGTGAAAAGGGCCAAAAATTGATAGAAATACGAAGACCAGGGTTAGGTGTATGATGTAAATTGGCATGTTTTTGAAATTTGACACAATTTTTCACATAATCATAGTAGTCTTGGTTAAGGGTGGGACAATAATAGCCAAGGTGAAGGATACATTTAGATACAATGATTCCACTAAACTATCCCTTGTAGATACCATCATGTGTTTTCTTGATAGCATTAAAATATTGATGACTACATAAGCAATAGAAGAGAAGGCCATCAAAGTCATATTTATAAAGAATTCCTCCCATAATGGTATAATGAGAAGTGTTCTAGATAAATGCTTTTCAATCATTCCTATAAAGGTTAGAAGGAATGATGGAAAGGTTAAGATAGTTGAAGGTTTGTTGATACCAAAGGCCAAATTGGGTATTTTCCACTTTGAATATAGTGGGAGAGTCCAATTTGACATAGGAAGGGTGGGTAAGTCTATGTATAATGAAAACTAGCTTAGATTCAAAAGGTGTAGATAGTATCTGAGAGGCAAGGGAAGATATGGTGTTGACAAACTTATTAGTATATATTAGGGTGGATTGGATATAATATTATTCAAATGATGCTAAGAGTTCATCAGCTAGATGCTTGTACTATTGTAGAACATCATTCTTATACTAGTAATTACTATTGATTTGGTTGACCACAAGTTGGGAGTCACCAAATATGTTGAATATTTTTACTCTTATGACTAATATAATTTAAAGGCCTATCACTAGGGCTTCATACTCAACCATATTATTGGTACATTCAAAATCAAGCTTGAAAGACAAAGGGAGAGGTTCACCATCAAAGGTGATAATGATGATACCCACTCCCTCACTACACTAATATTTGGATCCATAAAAGAACATGGTGACTTAATAGGTAAAATCTACCTAAGAGAGGGTCATGATGGACTCATCAGGGAACTCAAGAGGAAGAGGTTAGTTGTTTACCAAAGGTGATTTAGCTAGTTCGTCGATAATGACTTGCCATTTAATTTCCTTTTTTTAAATAACTCAAGGTCAAACTCAATTAAAAACATGAGCCACTTGGACATATGTTGGTTTTGGTATGGCTTGGAGTGTATGTAATTGAGTGGGTTGATATTGGTAATGACATAGGTTTTATGGTTAAGAAGGTAATGGTGAAGCTTGGTGGCCATACAAACTAAGGCCAATCAAAGTTTCTTAGTATGGGTATACTAAGTCTCATACCATACAAGAATGTATCTAATGTAGTAGATGGTGTGCTCTCTATGTTATTCATCTCGATGAGCCAACATTGCCCCTAGGTAATGGTCAGAGGTAGAGATACAAAGGTAAAAAGATTAGTCATCCCTGGGAGGGGTAAGGATAGGTGGAGACAAAAGATACTTTTTGAGTGAATCAAAGGCCTTTTGATAATTATTATTCCACTTGAAAGAGACATACTTATTTATAAGGTGGTGGAAGGGTTGGTAATGTTCTAAAAGATGGGAGATAAAATGATGAATGGATTGAGGATTCCCCTACAAGTTATATAGTTGATTAAGGTTGATTGGAGGGATCATGTAAATGATAGCTTTGATCTTGGAAAGATTGACTTTGATGCTATGAAGAGAGATAATGAAACCAAGAAGATTTCCTAACAAGACCCTAAAAATACACTTCTTAGGGTTTAGGTAGACATGGTAATAGATAAGTCACTCAAAGATGATCTTGATGATAGCCAAATGGTCCTTTTAGAGTTTCAATTTTTTGAGAAGGTCATCCACATAGTCCTAGGTAATATTATAGATAAGGTCATGGAAGATATAGGTTATGGCACATTAATAGGTCACACCAATGTTATTTAATCCTAAAGGCATGATTCTATAGCAAAATTTCCCCTAAGGTGTAATAAAAGTGGTCTTGTGCTAATTTTTGGGGGCAATTATAATCTAGTTTTAACCTAAGAATCCATTCATGAGAGGTAAAATCTTGTGGTAGAATGTAAGATCAACTAGCTAGTTGATACCTAATAGGGGAAAGTCATCTTTGGGGTGATTGAGGTTGAGGTCATGAAATTACACATAAATTAATAGTCCCCTTGTGGATTTTGTGATAGGTATGACATTTGATACCCATTTGGGCATTCAATAGGTTGAATGAATTTGATAGATAGGAGGTGTTAAAGCTCTTCTTTGACAAGAAGGGATATGTGAGGGTGCATGTACCAAAGATTTTACTTGATGGATTAGAATTATGTTTGGTGACTATGTTATGAGTGGAAATGGTAGGTTTAATTATAAACATATCACTATAAGACCAATCAAAGTCTGTGTTATGGTCTTGAAGGAAAGATGGGAAGTCTTGAAGTTCCTCGTCATTCAATGATTGTCCAAGTTTGGCAATGCAGGCGTTATCTAGAGTACCCCAAGTTGATATATATGGTGGATTCATTTAACATGGTCTAAGTCTTAGGAGGTAGGGATTTGTTTTTGGAATGATCTAGGGGTAAAAGTTAAATAGATCATTATCATTTTATCAACTAGGTATAGGATGAGAAGAGTCAAATTAATGGGGTGGTTTTATATGAGGAAGTTGAATGATATTAGTTTTCAATAACTTCTTCAAGATTGAAGCATAAGATTCTCCAAGTAGGGTGAATTGATTTTTTTTGCTATAATTTTGATTCTTTGTGTTTTGATTTGAAAAACTAGAGGAATTTGGTTGGTTGAAAAATGTTGGAGTCGATTTAAGGAAAACTGCATTCTTGGTTCCCTTGCCCATGGTATTGGTATTGGATTGGTTATTTTATTTAGAAGAAGAGGCCTCATTAGTTTTATAGGTGGAGTTCTTGTTATTCCATTTTAGATTTCCTTCATCAATGGCCCTATTCTCTAACTTATACACCATGGTAAAATCTTCATTAAAAGTGCATAAGATTTAGAAACATAGTATAGAGGAGATATGTTTGGCACATGCTCGAGGAAAGAATTATATGAGTTAAAGTTGAGGCAAGGAAAAGGAGAGTTGGTTAATTAAGCTCCTCCAATGAGATAAAAAATTAGCAATAGATTCATCCTCAAACTATCAGATGGAATAGAGGTCGGTGATAGAAACTTTATTAGAGAAATCGATCAAAAAATGATCCAAGAAGGTTTAAGCTAATTGGGTGAAGGAGAAAAAGGAGTGTTTGGGTATGCCACTATACCAATCCAATGCTAGACCAACTAAGGACATGGGGAAGGTGTGGGTAAGGAGGTCATCATCATAGGTAATCAAATAACATGCATTTCTAAATTCCCTAAGTTGTTATTGGGGATCCTCCTTACTTTGAAATTTAGATAACTTGGGAAGTTCTCATTAGGAAGGATATGGCCTGATAGGTATGGATGGATGGATGGGATCATTACAAATTTGGTCATATGACAAGATGTTGTGAGTACCTAAAATGGATGAATCTAAGGTGGTCATATTTTTCATAAGCATCTTTTTTAGTTTTTTTGGGGTTGTGCACCTGAAGTGTTGTAAAATGTTTACTACTATGATGGTTGGGTGAAATACTAATAGTGGGTAGAAGGTTAGGAAGCTAGCACATATTGGTATGTAGATGATAATGGTTAGGTGGAAGATACATAAGGGTAGGTAGATGTAGATGGCTAGGTAGTGGGTATGGGTACATACCATTGTAGGTTAGGGATGTAACCAAAGTTTGGTGTAATGGGTGCTTGCTAGATAGGAGTGGTATTTGGGTTGCTAACTGATAGAAGGTTGATGACCCTTGTGTTGATTGGTGTTAAGGTAGAGGGTATGGATATCACCAGGATATGAAGTGGGTTAGTGGTTAATGGATTAGAGGTAGATGAAGGAATTAGGTAGGCACTCCTATTGTGGAGGGAGTGTAGGTTGTTACAGGTTGGCTTCCTCCTAAGGTTAAGGAGTTGTTAGTAGGTGTGGAATTTATAAAGGCATTTGTAGTTTAGCTTGGTTGGTTTTACATGGTAGTATCAAAAGGATTATTGGTGTATGAAGAGGCTTGAATAACTATTGTTTGTGTTTTTGATTATTGTAATAAAGGTGTTCCCCATGAGGTGGGGAGGCATGCCATAGTGTAAGACATGGTTGTACAATAATTTTTAGTAAGGCTATGAGATTGTTATCTAGGAAAACATCAAAGTTCACGTCTCCTTAAGAAAACCTCCAAGGGAATATATGAATTCTCAAGGTATGAGGAGAATCTATTGGCTCAAAAATGTAGTCCATTTATGAAGAGGTAAAAGAGGTAGGTTGGCTTGGTGATGGATTTTACTCTGCAAGGTTCTTTTGCTACTAGTGAATGAGAACCATATGAGATAGGAGAGAAAAAGTGTGAACAACCTCAATACTAAAAAGAAGAATATAATAAATGATAAAATAAATAAAATCACACTCTAAAAGATACATCAATCCCTATAATTTTTATTTATCTCAATTTTGGCTTATGCCTTTAGAGGTTGTGTGACAAAAGTTGGTTTGTAGAGTGGGTACTAGAAAGGACATTTAGGGTTGGTTTTAGGTTTTGTTTAATCACTAAAAAATAATTTTTATTGGAATCAATACATGTATTGGTATTGGGGCCTACCCCCTCACTTCATGTACCACAGTGATAAGGGTGTTAGGTGCTTACCCAATATATATTAATATCTAGAGTTTACACTGAACTAGAAAGCTCAATTGCTTCTCCCCTTGGTAATGACCTCCAAGTGGGATTGTTGGGAAAGGGGTAAGGTTAATATTAGGTGATGAAATCCTATTTAGGCCTTGTCTCAAATTTTTTTGATATTTAATTGATGAAAGCGGTTTGGTTGAGTGTGTGCAACAAAGAGTGAAGATATGATAAATTACTTTTCTTTTAAGTTAAGTTATGTAAACTAAACTTTCAAGAAATGGATGTATGAACTTAATTTAAATCCCAAAATAAATTTTTGATTTCATTAATGAGTAAATATAGAGAGAAAAACATACATATACAAAGAAAGGAAACCCAAAGTAAAGACTCAAGGTCCCACTGGGCATGCCAAAATGTTTCAATGAATTTTAGCTTATTATTTAGAAAAGGAAAAGAAGAAAATAAGTAAAATTATGGTTTAAAAACATGTTTTATTATGCATGTGTTGAATAAAAATATTATGAAGATATCCTCTTTAGCTTGGGAGGATGACCTGTAGATAATAAAGTACTAAAGCAAATTTAGTTGTTAGATAGATAACTAAGTGGATTGCCTAGTGATAGCTAGATCTTGAAAGAAAGAGCTTCTTTGGGAGTTGTTAATCCACAAATTATAAATAATAAAGGTTATAAATAGAATATAAAGTACTTTCATCAATAGTCAAAAGGTATTGAAATTAGAAAGAAGAGATGCTTGATAAATAAATAGACTAGAAATGATTAAAATAGAAATAAGCTAATTAATACTAGTGCTAGATGATTGAGGTTTACTTTAGAAAATTAGGTAGGGGTCTGTGAATAATCAAGAACACAAAAAAATCAGATTTTATAGGGGGTAGGTAAGTGAAAATAGCTTGCTAGAATTTTCTACCATAATGACCAACGGTAGTTTGGCTAACCGTCAGTGGTTAAGGTGACCATTGGTAGTCAAGATTACTATCAATAGTTGGACTAACTATTATTGGTTGATAAAATTATCATTAGTTACTATGTGTAGATCTGGATCGATAAATGATTGATTGATGGGATAACAAAGTGAGATTCTAGGAGATGGGTTGGTGTTGGGCTATGTACAAAAGGTTGATAAAGTAATTAAATATTAGAAATCAATTACTTATCTTTCATAAATCTGATCAAGTGGTTGGTTGAGGTGGTTGACTCATTGGTGGCGTTTGACATGATTTTTATAGAGTAATGGTACTTGGCACTTTGATAGAGTTATGATGGTAAGTTGGCTCTCTGATGTAGTATCTGGTTCACTAGATTGTTGATGATGATTGACATGTAAAAGATAATTCTAGATGCACAAGCTCTTGATAGTAATTGAAAATTATTTTCACCCCCATGTTCCTCTCCTCTTATAGGTAAGGTAAAATATTTGCAATAAGACATGAACTAGGATTCCTAATTTTAACTCACACATGTAATGGTTCACAACTAGATTTAGATGAGTTATATTTACAAAAGTAATTTGGATGTCTTGCATGATGTATGTTGAGGAAGTGGACCCTAAATTTTGATGGTAAAGGTGACCATTGGTGATGATGTTGACCATTAATGATCGAGGGTGAAAGTTAAAAGTAGGAAAAAGGTTGGGTTAATCTAGTTTGGTTAAACTAACTTGGGTTAAGCTTGGTTAGTATTCAGAGGGTCACATTGGTCCCAAGGGGGTCTTAAGGTAGAATTTTGACATTTGTAATCATGGTGTGCAGAATTTTAGTGTCTACACATAGTCTAAAAATACTTACCTAAAAATGAAAAAGGTGAAAAATCAAACAAAAATATATTAAGGTTAAAAGTAGAATAAATAAACCTTCTTCCTCACATCGTGATGCTAAAAATACCATGTAATCTTGCATTTTAAAACTAGTTGAGCACCCTTGTATTTTATTCTATTTTTTTCCATCTTCCAACTCCCATCCAATCTTTCCATCTATCAACTAACTCCCATTCCTTCCATCCAACTCTCCATACCCTATTCAATTACCATATTCAATGTGAGGAGAGAGAAATCCACTTGCATTATCATCAAACATTTCCCAAGTCAACCACCACCAAAAACTCAATTAATGTAATGGTCATAAATGACCATCTAAAATAGTCAAACCAAATAAATAAAAAAAATCAAATAATAAACCATTAACATAATAAAACAACTTAACTATTTAAACCCAATTCAAATGTTAATGCCTTCAAACCCACATAACCATGATAACATAATATATCATGAAGTATATATAATATTCCATGGGGGGTGTCATGTGTAGGTCAAGGTAAGTCTTATGGAGTTTATGTCCAAGAATGTAGAATTCACGTGAAGGGAGTGGTGATTGATTTGTAGAGGTAAAAGGAGGAGCTCATTACAAATTGATAAAAAAATAATAACATAATCAAAACAACTCCATGTCAATCATGTGACAACATATACATTATTACAAAATAGTACATAATTAAATGAAACAAGGTAGACATGTCAAGATAATGACATAATAAATTGATAAATCAAGATCATTCAATGGCAAGAAATATAACCAAAAAACATGAATACTTATCATAACTTGTTAAAGTACATATAATTCAATTTTGTACTCCAATATACTAATGCCAACATCAACCTATCTCATTTGATGGTACCTACAACCATAAAAGTACATTAGTAATACCTAATCAAATAATCGATAAATAATTATAGAACTATGATAAAATATTAACTACAATAGTAATCTATAAATCATCAAGTGTAAAATCAAAACATTCCAAGTCATCAACTTGTAGTCCAACTATTTTTCAAATGAGTCCAACCACATAATTAAACTTAACTTCAAAAAAATAGCAATCAATTACACATCAGTAACAATAATGTTTTAAACAATATATCAGATCATAAAAAAGCTAGGTCTTAACATCCTCCCCTTGAAAGGGAGATGTCTTGATGACTAGTCAAATAGCCATGCATAATGCTACTAGAAAATATGTACATCTTACTAAGCAGTGATTATTTTCTTAGTGGGTACCATTGAACCAAAATCTACTGTATGTCTCTATTTTTTAGCTTAACAATGTGATGGTCTAAGAATCTCACTAGTTCTAACTAGAACTTTTCCTCTTGTATGATCTGTAAATGAGTCTAATACAAAACATAAGATTGATCATTTTTGTATTTTATTAGCAAAGAAACATGAAATACATCTTGAATACTTGATAGAGAAGGAGAAAGATCAAACTAATAAATAATAGGAATAATCTTCTCCACAATGTCAAAGGGCCCAACAAAATGTGAAGCTAGCTTGGAATCTTTACAAAATTTTATTAATATTTTCTATGGTTTAACATGTAGAAATTGTTTATCACCCATGTTGAATATTTATCGAGTTATCTTTTAATTATCATAATTATTTTTCCAATCCAATACCACTTTAAAATTATACCTTATTAATTCCATTTATTTTTCATATTTTAATATCAAATTAGGCTTAGTAATAGCTTTAGTTTCCAAGCTATCCTAGGTAAGAGGAGTTCTGCACTTACACCCATATAGATATTCAAAAGGAGCCATGTTTATTATAGAGTGGTAAGAATTATTATATACAAACTAAACTAAATAGAGGCAATATTCTTATTTACATTGCTAATCCATGACATATATGTGCAACATGTCCTCAACCACCTAATTGAGCCTTTCATTTTGACCATCCATTTTTAGATGATATGAAGAATTAAAATTTAGCCATGTTCTAAAGACTATGGTCAAATTACACCAAAATATTGAGGTAAATGATTTGTCATGGTCTAAAATAATAACTTTAGGGATACCATGATGTTTAACCACTTATTTCACAAAAAGTTCCATAAACATGGAAATATCATCCATTAAATTTCCACCAATGAAGTAGTCAACTTTAGTGGCCTTATCAATTACTATAAGTATAGTATTATGTGTGCTATTTGATTTAGGCAGCCCCATAATAAATTTAAGTGAGATTATGGCTAATTTTTCTATTAGAATATCATGAGGGTACAATAGCTCTATTGGATGGTAATGCTCAACATTAACATGTTCATATTCTAAGCATTTTTCCACAAAATTAGTGACATTATGCTTCATTTCAGGCTAAAAGTAGAGCCTTATTATCTCATATATCATCTTCATGGTATGTGGATTAGGATAATAAGGTGTTGTATGCATTCATCTTATCACATAATTTCTTAAGTCACCTAACTTAGGTGTAAATTTTATTTTTATGCCTTACAAGGCCATCTATTTCAATATAAAAATAAAATAAAAAATTATTTACTATAGTCTCATTAGTCAAACCTGATCTTACATCATGGTATAATTCATCATGAAGATACTATTCTAAAACAACACTTTTGAAATTTTCTTGTAGAACTGACAAGGCAAAAAGATACATGCATCTACTTAGTCCATCAACCAGATGATTTTCCTTGCCTTTGACATATGATATGTTCATGTCAAAATTTATTAAATATTTCATCCATTTTCACTAGTGCATATTTAAATCATCTTAAGAGAAAAATTACTCAAGGCTATAGTGATCAGACTTCACCTTACAAGGTTTTTCCATCATAAAATGTTTTTGTTATTTAAGCACATGGATAATGATAGCAAGATCCTTGTCATGTGTGGAATAATTATTTTCATGTTCCTTAAGTTTTAATGACTCATAAGCCACAACATTGCCATCTTGAGTCAAGATGCCTCCATATTATTCCTTAGAAGCATCAACTCATACTTCAAAATTACCTTTTGGATTCAGAATGATAAGAATAGGTGTTATTTTTAGCATCACTTCTAGCTTTGTCAAAGCCTCTTCACATTGTGGTGTTTATATAAAATTCTTACCTTTGCATTGCAAAGAAGTAATAAAATGGGATATGAAGGAAAAATTATCAATGAATCACTGGTAATAACCAGCCAAGCCCATGAATCTATGCACTTCATGCACATTTGTATGATCAAGCCAATCTTGTATAGCTTTTATTTTTTCTAGATATATAATAATGCCAACCTTAGAAATAATTTGGCCTAACTTATGAATTTCAAATTTGTAAAATGCACATTAGGGAGTATACCATACAACTTATGTTATCTTAGTCTTTGGAAGACTAAACAAAGGTGTTGATCTTGTTCATCCTTTTTCCTAGATTAAATGATAATATCATCACAAATGTATCTAAAAATTCTCTAAACACACTATTCATAAGGTTCATGAAGCCTACAAGAACATTAATTAAGCCACAGAACCATGAACTCATAATGTCTGTAATAAGTTCTAAAGGTTAGTTTATGAATGTCCTCTTCTTTGATTTTCAGTTAATCATAGCCTAGTCTCAAATAAATCTTTGAAAAGACTACAACACCTTTCATTTCATCAAACAAATCATCTATCCTTGGTAAAAAAATATCTATTTTTAACTGTTACTTTATTAATCAGGTAGTAATCAATGTAAATTCTTAATGTAACATCTTTATTCTTAAAAAAGACAATCAAAACACCCCAAGGAGACACACTTGGTTAGATGCTTCCATTTTCCAAAATTTATTTTAGCTATACCTTTAATTCTTTTAGGTCAGCTACATTCATGCAGTAAGGAGATTTAAATGTAGAGGTAGATCTAGACATTATATCAGTGGAAAAATAAAATTATTACTTAGGTGGTAAACCAAGTAGTTTTTTGACAAAGACATCCATGAATTAATTCAAAATAGGAAAATTTGCATGAACCAATTCCTTTTCTTTAGGTAATTCTTGTAGTTTGACTATGTAAATCTTACATCACTTATTAATAGCCCTTTTCATCTACAAGGCTAAAAGTGTTTTACATCTTTCTAGTCCTAAAATACCTTGAAATTCTACAAGTTGCCCAAGGTCATTAATGTACTAAACTATTCTTCCCACATAATTGAGAATGTCTTGGTTTTCATGCAGCCAATCCATTATAATAATGAGATCATAATATTCCAAAATTGTGAGGAACATATTTACCTTGGTCTTAAAGACACCAAGATCAAGTTCAGCTTGTTCCAAGAATTCAAGAATAGGTATTATTATCACCTTGAAGTACACCCTATTTGAAGATATATAAGGCACACCCTCTCTCCAACTAATAAAATTGGATCTTCTAGGAGTGTGGGTCACTCTGAAGTGAGAATAACCTCTAGAGATGGTTGGTTTCCTTAAGATTTATCTCTAAAACTAATCTACTTTTGATTTTTTGGGATGAAAAGGGAGAAAAGAACTAAAATAGGAAATTCTATCCAATGGGGTCATGCACCTGAATGATTGGTATTCTCTAAAATATTTATAAAATTTAATAAGACACACATATGAATTTTAAATAAAACTCTATATTCAAATCATGAACATCAGTGTTTCAAAAGAAGGCTTGAAAGAAGTTTGCAAAGCAAATCCTGTTCCTAGCTCGTCTAATACCCTGTTACGAATGATATTTTCATAGTAGGTGTAAAAGGACCTATAATAAGGGTATATATATGCCACTTTTATATTGGTACATATTCAAATTACACTCTATTCTTATCCAAAACCATGTGGAAAAACTCTTCTTTATTTGATAAAAAACATGTCAATTACAATTTATTTTCTCTCTCAAGGAATTAATGAAAAATGCCCTAAAAAAACAAAAATATATGTCCAAAACCTAATCTAAATCCAAATTGGAATGTAAAAGAGAAGCATTAGTCTTATCTAAGTTAAATTAAGACTAAAATCCTTTTACAATATTAATTAAAGGCTTTAAAATCTTCCAAGTCTTCAAAAAATGCATGTTCTTCATTTTTAGCATAGAATTGAGAAGTGGTGGGCCCATGTTGACTTCCAAATCTTCCTTGCATGAAAATAACATAATAATTTGGAATATAAATCCATATTGAAAGTTATTTTAAGTTATTTAATGTCGTTATCTTACATGAAAAGCATGAGATATGCATGAAACTAGTCAAACTAGTCAATCGAAGATATGTGGACTCAAAGACTAGTCAACTTCCATTTGAACTCAACTTGCATGAATTAGAAATTTTTTATTGAATTTAGAATGATATATTAACTTAAAAAATAGATATAGCATGTGAAAACTCCAAAATTAATTTATTTTATATATTTTTAATGCCATTCTTCAAGTTGACCATTTGACCAACTGGGCATATTTGACCAATAGGCCTAAATGCCAATATATGCATTTGAACTCCATTAAACCTAAAATAAGATGCCATAAAACATTAAAAAAATAATATATACCTAGGACAACTTTCCTTATCACAAGATATTTGACTTTGATGAGAAAACACTTGTCATTTAGTCAACAGGGTTGACTAGGCCTATTTTGCTCCATTTTCTTGTAGACTGACTATTTTGATCAAGCTTCTCGAGAAACTTATAGGATGATTTCTGACCAAATTAAAATTTTATTATGAATAAAAATTCTTATGATTTGATGTCCTTTGATTAGATTTCATTGAACTATCTTTTACTTCATTTTACATGCTTTTTACCATTAAAAACATGATTTATGCCCACATCCATATAGATCCATCCATAAAATTGAAATTTATAGAATACTATCTAATTTTAATTGATATTTTAAAGTTTTTTTTCAGTTGATCCATGATGATTTGATTGAAATAAAATCAACTTTAAAAAAAAAAAAAACTAGTTTTTGAGGGTTTAGGAGGGTTTAGAAGCTGAATCTTCAAAATTATGGTTCATGAAGTAAAAAACTTCAAATCCAAAAATATTTAAATTTATATATATCAAACCAACCCCCATAACATCATTTAAAATATTTGGTTCCCATATAAAATATATGAAAGGTTATCATGTGGAGAAATCTGCTTGTGGAGTTTCGACTGCATTCTAATTTATCTACACTCTTAACAATTATTCATAAAGCATAGACACTAAAATAGTCTAAATTTTTAATTAATTATAAATAAATATTATTCCTCAAAACATACTAATATTTTTCATCCAAAATCCACATGTGGTGAAAGATACAAGCATCTAAACAGGAAGCTAGGAAGGTTGTTTAGAACTATAGAAAGTGAAAAATTCACCAAAATAAAAATAAATATTCAACTAATTTATAATTCCTAAAACAATCATCATGGGGTCTATATCATGTTATCAAAACACTCTAAAATAAAAAAAATTATTGAAAAGTCAAAAAACCCCTTCTTGGCCTATAGGCCTATTTGCTTACAAAAGCCTGTATAAACATGATTTATTTAAAATTTAGAGTTTTTACAATCTTTAAAGGTTTTATTATGATGTAAAAATATCATCCCATGTTTTAAAACTTTTACCTAGACATATAAATCTCTGTAGCACTCTAGAATGATGCTTGCTCCAATAGTGATCTCCAACGAACATGATAAGGACTGTTATAAAATAGAAAGTATCTCCACTCATCCAATGGCCATGAAACTTTGTCATAAGGTTATTAAAATCATGATGACCCTATGTAAAAAGATTTAGGTCTTGAAACCACTTGTAACTCTCAAAAATCTCAATTTTCTTCCAAAATTAACCCCTGTACATGGATTGTCTACATATTTGAACTTGACAATGCTCTTTTGAAAATACAATGACCCATTTAAAATCCATTTTTTATGTGTTCTAAAAAATTTAGTGATTTTATGCTAAAATTACTTAATTTGAATAGATGAAAAGGGTTAATGACTGGTTTTAGGAATGTTTCATATGATAGGGGTAGTAATTTAACCTTGACAGGTCAAATTATTAACAATTTTGGCAACTTGTAGGGCTTGACTAGCCTATTGGTCAAATAACTCAAAAACTCTGGTAAAACTAACTTGGATAAACATTTATTTTTGGAAGATCTTTTTTAGACAAAGACACAACAATAAAACTAATATAAATGATAATAAACATGTGCACATATGCACTTAGAAGAATGGACAACAAGAACTTAAAAAGGGAAAAACAACACTAAAAACATGTGTGGATATGTACTTAGAGAAATGAAACACAAGGTAGTATATTATGTACAAACTAACCTTCAGATTTTTGGTCCTCCTATATGAAAAGGAAAACTCTTCAATACACTACCTAATGAGATGAAAAATGATGTACTACATGTTCCCTTGCAAGCTTGGTGGTTGAGAAATCAAATATATTCTTTGTTAATTCCTTTGACATGCTCATATGTCGAATATTAGGGAAAAAGTAACCTCCAGTGTAAACATACTCACTTAGTGGCTCTTCTTCTTTGTCAAACTTCATATTATAGCCTAGTTGATTAGTTTGAGCACAAAATATACTTTTATTACCTTTCAGAAACATATCCATGTCTCTAAGCTCATCAAGGAGATGATAACCCATTCTGAAGATCTGAAACAACTCCCTATCAACAATAAAATATTGAGGTGGCATAATTTAAGGGATTCTCACTTCTTTATCTTAGTTTAGCTTGAAAAATCTACTCTCTTTCAATGTAACTACTTCACAATCCCCTTAGAAAAGAGTATATTCTTCTCCCAAAACTTGAAATAAGTCCTCCAATGAGCTTTCTAGATAATTAGTATACTTTGGTTGTCCCATGATTTGATCAACTACCACATTAATTTCTTTATTCTCTTTATAATATGGTATCAATACTTCCTCAACCTCTTCATAAACACTTACATCTTCTTCAACACATTCTTCTTGAAACTCATTTAAATATGTAATCTCTTACTCCTCTTCCTTCTTCTGCATGTTTCTCTAGATAGATTTCCAAGATGGAAATGAGTTAGATTCTTGAGGAAGAAGGGATAGTACTTGAGTAGATTTGGATTATCTTTACTACATGATTTGGTTCCAACATAGGAAATATAAAGGCTATTTTTTGGCATTTGATTTTGATTCTCTTCCTCTTTCCTTGTCATCAACTCCAATGCTCTGATCTACTTGTCAATATTCTCTTAGAATATCTTATCTTTAAAGTGGTCAGCGATCTCAATAATAGGATATCTCATAACAATATCTTTATTTATTTTATAGTTCTCTTGGATATATATCCGAGAAGGAAAAGTCTAAGAAACATATGAATAATTTGGCAAAATCAAAGGAGCACTTGGAATGGTCTCTTGAGGAGAAATGGATGGCATATAAGAAGAGTGAGGTTGGACCTATTTTTCCTTGAGGCCTTTTAGTTTATATTCAATACTTTGAATATAACCACCTACATCCATCATCTCACCATTGAGATTTCTCCAATTTTCTCTCTCAATAGGTGCCCATTCTTCTTTTATTTGTTGCAATGACTCTCTCACATAATGGATCTGGTGAGTAGGGGTATCTTGGACATAATATTTTTATGAATCCAGATCTAGTGCATGCTTTTCAAGGCTCAATAAAGTTTGTTTAAGTGATAGTATGGATTGGATAGATACAAAATGACCATTATTAGGTTGGATAAATGCATAGGATGGATCATGATAGTGATGATTAGGGGTAATATTATGATAGAATGGTTGTTCATAAGGAGGATCAGGGTAATACTCTTGCATGTATGCCTGATATAGATCCTCATACTACTAGTGGGGATCATAGTGTGGATAATATGGATCCATACTAAAATTATCCATATGAGACCATTAGTAATTCAAATACTAAAATTAATCAACTTAAAAAAGATACCTAATCTTATGAATGCCTCTAAAGGCTAGTGTGTAGAATGAGAGTCCCACCATGCATGCCAAAAACTATTATTACCTTAGAGTGCACCCTGTTTGAAGACGTATAAGATACAACCTCTATCTAGCTAATACAATTGGATATTATTAGAGTGTGGGTGACTCTAAAGTGAGAAAAACCTTTAGAGAGGGTTGGTTCCCTTAATATTTATCTCTAAAATTAATCTACTTTTGATTTTTAGGGCTGAAAAAAGAGAAAGAAATTGAAATGAAAAATTTTATCTAATGGGGTGATGCACTTGAATGATTGGTATTCTTTGAAATCTATCTAAAACTGAATAATACACACATATGAATCTTAAAGAAAACTTTTCATTCAAATCCTGAACATCAGTGTGTCAAAAGAAGGCCTAAAAGAAGTTTGCAAAGTAAATCATGTTCTTAGCTCTTCCAATGACATGTTGAGGATGAGATTTTCATAGTAGGTGTGGAAATTACATACAATAAGTTTCTACATAATATATTTTTATTTTGATACATAGTCAAATTACACTCTATTCTAATCCAAAACCATATGCCAAAAATCTTCTTTATTTGATAAAAATGGTGTCAATTATAATTTCTTTTCTCTCTAGGAATTAATGAAAAATGGTTTGAAAAATACAATATATAGGTATAAAACATAAATCAAAAATAAAGTTTCATGGAACATATAAGGATTATAATACTAAAATCCTTTTAAAATATTAATTAAAGGCTTTAAAATCTTCCAAGTCTTCAAAAAATGCATGTTCTTCATTTTTGGCATAGAATTGAGAAGTGGTGGGTCCATGTTGACTTCCCAACCTTCCATACATTAAAATAATGCCATAACTTAGAACATAACTCCATATTTAAAGTTATTTTAAGTTATTAAATGTCCTTATCTTACATGAAAAGCAAGGGAGATGCATGAAAATAGTCAAACAAGTCAACTGAAGAGATGTGGACTCAAAGACTAGTCAAATTCAACTTAAACTCAGCTTGCATGAATTGGAACTTGTGGATTGACTTGAAAATTATATATTTATTTAAAAAATATATATGACATGTGGAAACTCCAAAATTAATTCATTTTATATATTTTCAATGCCATTCTTCAAGTTAACCATTTGACCAACTAGGCATATTAGACCAAATAGGCCTAAAAGCCAATCTATGCATTTAAACTCTATTCAACCTAAGAAAATATGCCATAAAACCTATAAAAAAATTAAATATACTTGGGTATATTTGATTTTGATGAGAAAACACTCACCATTCAGTCAATAGGGTTGACTAGGCCTATTTTACTCCAACTTTTTGTAGACTGACCATTTTGATGAAGCTATTTGAGACACTTTGGGATGATTTATAACCAAATGAATATTTTAGGATGAATAAAAAGTCTTAGTATTTGATGTCCATTGATTAAATTTCATTGAACTATCTTGTACCTCATTTTACATGCTTTTTCCCATAAAAAATAAGATTTCTACCCTCATCCATACAACTCCATGCATAAAATTAACATTTATAGAATCCTCTATAACTTTAATTTATATTTCAAAATGTTTTATACTTATACATTATTATTTGATGATAATAAAATAATTTTTTTAAAGTGGTTTTTTTAGGGTTTAGGAGGGTTTTGAAGCCGAATCTTCAAAATGATGGTTCATGAAGTACATACCTCAAAATATAATAATAATAACATTTAAATGTATCAAACTTACCCCTATAACATCTATGAAAATATTGGGTTCCCATGCAAAATATATAAAAATTTATCATGTGGAAAAATCTACCTATGGGGTTTTGACTACATTCTGAGTTGCCTACGCTCTTAACAATTGTTAATAAATAAAAAAGCCTAAAATATTATAACTTTATCATTAATTTTAATTAAATATGAGTCATCAAAACATATTGATATTATTTGACCAAAATCCACATGAGGTGAAAGATACGAGCATCTAAATAGTAGGTTAGGAAGCATGTAAAAAGTGAAAAATTCACCAAAATGAAAATAACTCTACACTTTCATCTCAATGCATGAAAAAATAATAATGGGGTCTATACCATACTATATAAACACTCTAAAATCACATTTTTATTGAAAATTCAAAAAACCCCTTTTTGGTCTATATGTCTATTTGCTTGTAAAATCCTATATAAGCATGATTTGCTTAAAATTTGGAGTTTTTACATTATTTAAAGGTCTTATTATGATGTAAAAACATCATAACATGCTTTTCAATAGCTTACCTAGACTTATAACCCTCTGTGGCACTCCATAATGATGCCTGCTCCAATGGTGATCTCCAATGGACATGCTAAGGACTATTAAAAAATAGTATCTCCACTCATCCATTGGCCATGAAGTTTTTTTAGAAGGTTCCTAAAATCATGATGACCTTGTGTAAAAAATTTGAGGTCATAAAACCACCTATATCTCCTAGAAAACTCAAATTTCTCCCAAAATTGACCCCTATGAATGGATTGTCTGCATATTTGAACTTGACAATGCTATTTTGAAAATACAATGACCCGTTTACAATCCATTTTTGAATTTTTTTTTACCAAAATTAATGATTATAGGCCACAATTCCTTGGTTTGACTGGCTACAAAGGGTTAATGACTGGTTTTAGGAAAGTTTCATATGATAGGGGTAGTAATTTGACCTTGATAGTTCAAATTACTAATAGGTACCTTTTCGATGGTACCAAACTCAACCTCCCAACATTTTCTTTTCAAAACAGGGTTGAATTTACATTGTTTAGTAGAAAAACGGGATATAAAACAATTATTTTCACCTTAATAAATTAAAATAGTTAATTGAAACCCTCCTATAGTACCTCTAGTTTTAATTGAAGTGGATTTCAAGTCAAAATTTCAATTATTAATAGTAGAATATACCCTATGATTAGATGATTGGCCCAATTTTAGTTTGGGATAGTCCTTTTTAGAGTGGTTGTCACCACATTCCCAGCAAAAAATAGGTCTAGAGGATGCTACCAAAATAATATTAGCACATCAATAACAATAATGTTCTAAACAATATATCAAAGCATAAAAAGGTGAGGTCTTAACAATGGATTTTTCTTAGGAGATCTATATTGCTCTCATTTATCTTCCATTTTGTACAAAAAATTTTAGTGTGGTAGTTAAACTCATTTTTAATAACATAATACTTATTGATCACAAGTGTTTATGAGTTGTTGATTATGGAGTTTAACATGATGTTTTTAGTTAAGAATGTGAATAAGTGTAATTATATTAAATGCATTACTAGTTTTATTTTATTTATAGTTGTATTTATTATCTCAAAATTATAATTTGTGAATATTACTAAGTCATTCCATCCAAAACCCTATTTATTTATCATAAACATATGAAGGACCAGATAACCCTTAATTTCATCCTCTTCATTGGTTAGCTAATATATGCTCTTTTCTTTGTGCATTTACTTTTATTTTGGTATTTTAGTTTTATGAGCATCATTCTTATATTTCCAAATTAAATTTAATTTATGGAATGAGTGATTTAAAAAATTCCTATATTGTTTTTTTAAGTTTTAATATCAATAAACATAAATCAAATGAGGGCCTTGATATCTTCCACATTAAAAGGATAAATAAGATATTGATATGAGAATTTATGTTTTAATTGATTTCAGCTTGATGTTAAATTTGATTTGTTGGTTTCTTTTGCATAATGCATCTCAATCATTAAGTGATAAATTAACACAACTATTGCAAGGCATCACTTCTAAAATTTAAGCTCTACAATTCTAAACCATAAATCTTGCATGCATTTTCCAAAAAAATATTAAGAATTATGGGTGGTTTTTGGTAATGGAAACATGACCACAACCTATAAAATTCAACAAATTTTGTTTTATCTATATCATATTCATAAAAAAAATTATAGGTTCTATTGGTTGGGCTCAAAATCATTGATTTAACCTTTTAGGATTTTACCTAATGTGAATCCTAAGTTAGATTAAAGGGTTGAGTTGTCTAAATTAGTGAATTAATCTGAAATAAATAACCATTAATTTTTTAATTAATTTTACTTGCTTTGAATTTCTAAAAATAGTAATAAATATGTGTTTACATAGAGACTTATCTAAAAAATAACTATCGCATAAGATCTTGGTGATAAAATTAGGTTATGGATAGGTTTGAGTGTCTTCAATAGGGTCCCTAAGTCTGATTCTTCCCTGGACAAAAACACCCCACCAAGATATTATCACCATGTGGTGATAGTGTCTTAAAAATGGAGTTAGTGTCCTCTTTTTAGGACTATTCCTATTTTTTACAAGCACCTACACCTATGTTTTTGGATCTATTCATGTGTGCATCAAATTTGGAACTATGTATTATGCTTATAATAACTCATTTACGTTGTAAACCCTAATCCTCCTTACAATTATGGCATGACCTTAAAATGTGTGTTTGTTATTAGGATAGGTTAGACATCCTTAACACCCCACTATGAAGATATTTGCCTATATACTGATAATCTAAGGAGGGATCAAGATCAATGTAGTTTTACCACCTAGTGCTTGGTGTAAGTGAAAGTGAATGCTAGAATGATAGTGGTCTTGAATTCGTTGAATGTGATTGAGATTGTAAATCTTTCAAATCTAAGATTAGGGAGGATTTAGATGGTATTATGCATAATTAGGGAAGAATACGGATTAATAACCTTGATTTTTCTCTACTTATTTCTTATTTGAGTGGGATTTTGAATATATTTTCCATCTAATGGATAGAGGTCTAATATTTTTGTATTTATAGTGATATGTAGCTTATGTAGATAATAAAATTTGCTTAGACTAACCTTAGGAGTGGTACAAATTTGAAAATATATCTTTTTGGGATATTTAGGGTAAGGAACACTAGCACCAAGTTGGGAACACTAACACCATATGACTCTAGTGTCCATAATGTGCTGGTAGTTTCCAACTAGTAAGTTGTTGTGCACTAAGGGTTAGGATCTAGAAATGTAGTTCTAGGACTATGTTCTAGATGACTATATATGTTTGTGGTCTACACAATGGATGGAAAAGTTTGACAAGGGCTATAGGATAGGTCTATGGCTAATTTAGGAATAGGTTTTCTCAATAAACACTCTTAACATCCAAATACCACTCTTAGGTGATTATATTTGCCTCCCCTTTTATGCCAAAAATGAAGAAAAGAGAAAGAACTAGTATAAAGGAAAAAGAACTGTACTTGGACTTACCTAGGAAGTGAATCCCATATAGCTAATTTTGATTATGTGAATTTGGGTCTACATATGTGAGTAATGATCCAAAGTAATTAGCTATAATTAAATGTGCATAAATCACTCCTTATCTAAGAGATATTAAAAGCAAAAGACAATGTTGAACAAAGTAATTTAGTAAAATTGAGTAAAGAGATGGGAAAGAGGAAAGGAATGAATACACCTCATTAGGTATGTGAACTAATGCATAGACCTAGTGATAAACTATGTGTGTGTACATAGTGATCTAATTATTGAAAATCTTGGACTGAGTCGATGGCTTACTTAATCCTCTTGTGTTTGTGGATCAAGATCTCAATCCAATTTTGACTCCATCATTTCCTATTTCTACTAGCTAGGATAAGACTCTAAGTGTGTCCAACCCTTTCATGTGAGAGGATAAAGAACTCAATTAAGCTATGAATCATTCATTGTTCACCCATGTGTAGTATATGAATCTAAAACTAAACTATGTAAAGTGATGAAAATATATAACTAGATATATCTAATTGTGTATGTTAGCTATATACCTACTCCAGTACATTAGGAAGTTTTAGGACACTTAAAAATCTCAACCACTACATATGGAGTAAAGCATGAAATTGGTGATAACCTAGAATATAATAACAAGTGTATGCAATGTATAGAATGATATGGAGTATTCCATTCCATTTTATCAACATGTCTATAATTAAGCATATGGAAACTATGTGTCATGCACATTTCCCCAATCTGATATTTGAGTATACTGATTCTAGACTGAGTATGTAATAGCTATATTTGTGTGTGTGAAATAAATGTGGGAGTGATCATGCATGATTCCCCTAATATAAGTAATTGGTAATAGTCTAAGATAAAATTACTGTATTTAAGCAAAATCTAAACATAACTATCAAAATTCTAGTTGTATTTGTGCAAATCTATACTATACTTAGTGTAATATTATCATTTATCTGGACTGGCCTAAAGTTGGGGTTATTGGATAGTAGCACCATGTAGTGATAGTGTCCTAATCTAGCACTAATGTCTATTTGGTCTTAAATTTGGGTGACTAAACTACTTTCTGAGTCCCTAAAATTTCTTGTGTTACCTATGTTTGAATTTTTGAAACTGAGCTTGTGTGTTGAAAATGATCTATGAATAGCAATTTAAGATCTTAATCTCTATGAAAACTTATCTAAATTCCCCTTATTTGAAGGGTAGTTGTAGAAGCAGTGTAGGAACTATACTCAAAATAAAATATCTCTACAAAATGTTTTATCTAGAGCATATGTGATAACTAGATGATATTCCAATATAATGTACAAACATATCAGCAAAATGTAAGAAAATATGAGCATAAGTATGTATGTTATATCTAGCATTGCATAATGGTGTCAATATACTGATAATAAATGTGTATAATAGAAAATCTAATTAGCTACCTATGGGGATGGGGCATAATGTCCATCATGACATCCAAGTAGTAATGGTAGATGCATGAGGTCCCTCATGCATCATAGACTTGTGTGTGTAACAACAAAAAATATGTGTCATGGTGAAGTTACATACATACAAAACATGAGTCACAAAAAAATAGTTTAAGGGAACATAGTACAAGGGACATGGGCACATGTCACTAAATCTATGAATGGAAGACATAGAAGGACATGTTCAAATGTCTACATATGTAAGCAAAAAGTAATTTTGATTAAAGACACATAGAAGGGTGTGTTTAAATGTATGTATATACAATGTAGAAAGCACACACAAGGGACGTGGGTACATGTCTAAGGCATACATGAATAAGAGGCCTATAGCCAAAGAACAATTTCATATTCAAATTCCCTCCAAATAGAAAAAGCATAGGAAACACAATCAAGTATAAGCAAGGAAAGTTATAAATAAAAGCATGTATGAATATAGTACAAATATCTATAGATACTAAGATGTACATATGATAAATCTAAAAAAATGATAGTTCAAAAAAAATCTAAGTATGAGTATCAATGATAAATATCAAGATATATCAATGTGTAAACTAGAATATAATGAATGTAAGGATAGAACTTGTTAGTACAAAGTGTGTATGAGATGCACCCAAGTGGGCAGATGTATCAAGTAAATAAATTAGGATCAATGTATATGCCCCTGGTGGGTATATGATAATAAGTCTAGATCAGTGTAGTGGACCTGAGTCCTGTATGTAATTTGTCTATAATCACTCGACAAGAACAAGTGAAACATATATGTATGATAAAATTGAATATACTAAGATAGGTAGCATATATAATGTCTACCAAGTAGAATAAATGTAAACATATAAATGCATACAATCTATAAATTTTGTGTTTTTCAAGTAATATTTTATTTTATTTGTAGTTTTATTATTATATTTCTTTTGTATTTTCTAGATATAAGCTACATACAAGTAGATAAAAATAAATTATGTGTAAGGAGTGAGAGAGAAGGAAGTATGTACAAGTAAGATGACAATGAATAGTTCATTATTTATATGTAGAATCTTCTTAGATGCATGATGTTCAATGGATTTTTTATTGCCTTGCTTACAAGTGAAGCTAGATGATATACTTGTAAGATATATATTTTTTTAATGATGTATGGTCCAAGCCAATTTGGTTTAAAATTTCCTTTGTTCTCTTCCTTGGCGTTAACATTTATAATATTTTTTTAACACCAGATCATTGATTTTGAATTCCCTATTGTGTACTCTATTATTTTAGGTTCTTTGGATTCATTTATGATAAGATCTAAGATGTTATGTGGCTTGGATATGTGTGCAATCAAATTATTGTAGTTTATGGAGATGTCACTCTCTATATTGATCATCTATGATGATCCTTTATAAATATACGCATAAAGAGGGGATTTCTAATTCCAATGGGATAATGGATTATGTTTTATATATAATTGAATAAGGAGTATATCCTATTTGGGTATGTATGTTGGTGCAGTAAGCCCAAAGTGCATAGATGATTTGATATGGTCAATTATCACCAAATTTGGTAAATTTTTTACCAATAATATTGTTAATTGTCTTGTTTGTTTCTTCTTCTTGACTATTACCCTGTGGGTAATATGGTGTAGATAATGTGTGTTAGATTTTGTATTTAGTGTAAAAAAATTTCACTATTTTATTCTTGAAGTAGGTTTCATTATCTATAATTATGGCTATTGGGAGACTGAAGTGGTAAATAATATTGGTTATGAGAAACCAAAAAATATATTCCCCCTTTGTTGATTTTAATGGGATGACTTCTACCCATTTTGTAAAATATTATGTAACTATGATAATGAATTTGTGGCCTCCTATATATTCTAGGTTTATGTCACCGATAAAATCAAATCCCCATATAATGAATGGCCATGAGGATATGATAGGTTGAATTTGTTGCAAAGGTACATGGTTCAAGTTACCATGGCATTAACATTTGTTGCATGATTTTTCATACTCCTAGAGTTCATATTCCATGGTTGGCCAATAGTAACATTGTCTAAGTAACTTGTGTTCCATTGACTTACCACTAAAATGACCATCACATTCATTGTCATGTATTTTTAAAATAGATAATTTAGCTTCTTTGGATGTTAAACATCAGATTAAGTGTCTATCAAAAGATATCTTAATTAAATAACCACCAATGATGATATATGAAATAGAGTTTCATTATAGTTTACACTTTTCATTATTTGTAAAAATATTTGGTACGATATATTTATTCAAAAAGTTATATATGTTAGAGAGCCATTTAGATGGTGTTCTAATGCATGTGGTAACTAAGACTATTAGAGCAATAAGGTACATATGAGATAATGATGGTGATTGTAATCATTTATTACTAAAATGAACTTGGTATGCATCTATATATATGGGTACTAATGATGCAACACTTGCCATTGAATCGACATGATGGTTGTATTTGTGTGGGATGTTCTTGATAGGGAAATTATCAAACTAGGCCTATAAACATTGACCAATGTTCTTATAAGGAATCAAGTGCTCTTATTTTGTTTGGTAGACATTTGTGACTTGACTAAAAATTAATTGAGAGTGCCCATAAACTTTTATTGATTCAATCTTGAGATCATTAGCTGATTAAAGGCATAATATGAGAGCTTCATATTCTACAATATTGTTAGTGCATGAAAAATTAAATCAATATGTAAGAGTTACTATGTGTCCCAAGGGATCGATGAAAGTAATTATAGCACCAACATAAGATATACATCTAGAACTATAAAAGAACATTATCCATTTACCTAAAGTGGTATTTTATATTGTGAAATAATCTCTAAAATTAATGTTAATAGGATTTGTATCTAGTAATGGAGTTATTTCTAATTATTCTATAATTATTTGACCTCTTATTGATTTTTGTAATATTATATTGAGGTTAAATTATATAACTAACATAACACATTTTATAATATGGCTTGAAATATTTGGTTTTGACATGAAGAATTTTAAAGGATCAACTTTCATAATGATTTGTGTCTCATTGTTAATCATGTAGTGATGAAGTTTCTAAGTAATAAATACTAGTGCTAAGCAATTTTTTTGAATTTATAGATAATTTTTATCATATTTAAATAATGTATGACTGATGTAGTAAATTTATATTTTTTTATGCTAATCATCATGCTTCTTAGGAGTGTTCCCATAGTATCATTTGTCATTGAGAGGTAAAGTAGAAGTGGCTTACCAAGTATGGGTGGGACCAAGATAGAGGGTTGAGTAAGTATTGATTAAGTGTGTCAAATCTATCTTTACATGTGATGTCCCACTCAAATTTAACATCCTTTCTAGGTGGTTTGGTGAATGATTGGGTTTTATCTATGAGTTGTGCCATAAAGTGATCAATTTCTTGAATTTTCCTTTAGAGGGACCTATTGTACCCAACACACCCCCTTTTCAAATAAGGAAATGGGGAACCAATTTTTTTATAATATGGGATTGATTTTGATCCCCTCTTCTATGTGTTTTTTTTGGAAACTTCTAGGAAAAGACTAATTGATTGGCCTTTTATACTTTGGCAAGATGGCATTGATATTATGTTTTCATTTTGTGACTTATTTTTATCAGGATTATTGCATAATTCCTTAGGTTATTTTGTCTAACTTATCTTTATTGGACCTATCTTTATCATACATTTTCCCCAAATCATTTGGTCTCTATCAGGCTCTTTACGATGGGATTTTTGCCATGAATTTATCTTTGTTAGGGACATTATTATGGACATTTTGTCCAAAATAATTTGCCTGATAGAATTGGGTCTATAGTATTTTTTTCATGGGCATTTTTATTGACAAAATACACATACCTTTTAGACTTTTGAACATGCCCTTTGACCTTTTTTTTAGCCATTTTTCCTTCAGACTTTTTGTAATTTCCCTTTGGCCCCTCCACACCTACCTTTTGGCCCCTCCATATATACCCTTTAGGAATTTTGTCTCATGATTTTTCCTTTTTGAACTATTCCTTTAGACATTTTGTCCAAGACATTTTCCCTAAGAAAATTTAATTCCTTTAAACATTTTGTTCGAGACATTTTACCCAAGGAAATGAACTTACCATTTGATCTTTGTGTAACCTACCCTTTTTGACTTTTATCCTAGATATTTTCTCGATAGAATGACCCTTCAGCCTTTTTGCATTGACCCTTTACCTTATCATACATATCCTTTAGGACTTTTGTCCCTAGCCCTTTTTCCCTTCACACTTTCCCTTTGGGACTTTTGTCTCGAGCCTTTTGCTCTTTAGCCAATTCATTCAAACATTTTATTAGAGATATTTTGACCTTTGACCATGTCATTAGACATTTTGTCTAATGTAAAATGCTAGAAACAATTCCCCACTAAAAATTTACCCTATGAAGTAGACCATTCAAGATTTTTTTCCAAAAAGTGTATCCTTAGAACCTTTTGCAACTACCCTTCAAATTTCTTGAAATGACCCTTCAAACATTTAAAGTGATCCTTTGGTCATTTTTAAAGTTATCACTTACCCTTTGGGACTTTTATCATAAGCCCTTTTTCCCCTCATCCAATTCCTTTAGACATTTTATCCTAGACATAATTCCCTTTGACTTTTTTAAGACCATTCCTTAGAATAATCCTTTAGACATTTTGTTTGAAAGAATTGGGTCTTTGGGATAATTGTTGTGGGCATTTTGTTTGAAATAATTACCTAGATAGAATTCATGTGAAATTAATGTCTCATACATTTTGTCTGACAAAATTAGGATCCCCGTAACAAAAATCTTACTAAAATAATTACCCCACACAAAAATATTGAAACAATACCCTACTTCCATTTGTCACCCCTACATCAAGCACTTCATTATATGTATATACTATGTCATTCTACGTTTATGTATGTAGGAGTAAATCTTGAAATGATAGGTATTAATCTAGTAGGAGTTAAATAGGTCAAGAACCAAGATCTATGATGCATGCTAACTCATGTACTAAAGATCTGATGATGTATAATCAAACATAGTAGTAAAAATATTTTAAAATGTCGATGAGAGTGCTAAGTGGTAACATTATAGGAGCCTAGTACTTAGAGAAACCCATGGAGCTTCTAAGTGGCACACTTGTATTCCATCATGTATAAGATTTGATGGTGCAATTTTTAGGTGGACTTTTCAAAGAGATACACTTATTGAGAGGCATGGGAAACATGAAATGCATAGTTATTTTTAGTTAGTCAAGGTTAAATAGTGTCACTAGTTCTAGAGCATTGATAAAGTGATAATTGTCTTTGATGCATGTCTGAGTTCTATTTGAAGGTTGTTAATCTAAAATATTCAATAGGATGTTCTCATAACTATAAAAATCTAAGACTTTATGCATGAATAGTTCTATCAAATGATTCATATATTTTGAGGTTTTGTATGTAGCTCGAGCTATAATTGTAAAAATTGCCTTTATCTTTATACACATGCACATGTTGCATAGCTTTTACAAAGGCTATTTTATAACTATTAACTACAAGAAGACTCTTATACAGTTTTAGACCATAGTTAGAACTCATTTTTTGACTATCACATGTAACAACCTTGTATGAACTTGGAGGATAAGGCATCCCCTTCCCCAAATATGTATAAAAAATTGTAATCTAGCATGGATTTTTGTTAGATAATCTTGAATACATGAGAAACATCAATTTTGATTGTAATAAAATGTGTTTGTGTATTTTATTTTTTTATTTCTATGTAATTGATTATTATTTTCTTTGGCTATATGTTTCAATAATCTTTAGTGTGCAAAATCTACAAAAGTATTCTTGATTGTTTTGATTGATGTACTAATCTGTATATGTGTAACAACTATTTAAAGATTGGTAAATATATTGATTAGGATAGTCAAGTTCAATTGATTCATAATTATGATTATGCATGAGTGTTTTTTTTTTAATGTGTATGCAACAATTATCTCAAATAATTTACTATCCCAATCCATAATATCCTCATTAAGGTTGTGAAAGAGCTACTCTAAAAGGAACAAAATTTGTCTAAGGCTTATGAATTTATTGCATCATTATTTCCTTAGGCTTCTTAGCCATTTTTGAATGTGTGTGTGAATTACTGCTGGCAATAGGTATATAATCTGAGAGCACTTGTCCTTTTAGAAACCAACCAGGGAAGTGATTCTTGAAAAACATAGAATTTTTCTTTTATACCTTACCCTTCTCTCCTTTCTTAAGATAGTTTTTAGACCTACCCACTCTAGATTAATAACCAACCACCCATTCAACTCACATAGAGACTCCCTACCCTTATTAAGAACCACACCTCCATCCAAAAACCTTGTCAATAACCTTAATGCCCTACCTACTATTCAATAAACAAGTTATAATAGACCACATACCTACAACTCATGCCTTGGAGTGGAGTTTACCTCTATTAAGATCTTAAAATGTTAGAGTCTACCTTGTTAAGGCTATGATGTGCATAAAACCCACATCAATAGTCTAATTATTGTTAGGTAGAGGGCTATCACCTTCAAATGCACTAAATTTTTTTAAGAATGGATTTGATTAGCAAATCACCCATAGATATCCTAGGTATTCAACATGATCTAGTGGAAATATTTTGATCAAATAACTTTTGGGGTAATGTGAAAATATGTGTAACATGGAAAATATATACAAGGAGATTAAAATTATCACTCTTTATATTAGAATCTATTGTTATTGATGTAGATGTGGTATTATTTGGCCAATAATAACACATATGCACCCAAAAATATTTACAAATAATTTTAGTTAAATTGCTACCAATATATATTTTAATATATAGTTTCATTATCACATTCTCATATATCCATTTTGTGATGATACATATCACTCTTAGTTTTATTGCTATTTTGAGTATATGTATATTATCTAGATATAGTCATGAATATTATTTTAATAGAATTCATGTGGATGACAATAGAAGTTGATATGTGGTGGTTCAACCATTAGTTATCTAAAATAAGCATGGCAATTATATATTGAAAAAAGTACTATATGTTTATCTAGCTCAACTCTATCTTTTGGGATGATATTATGAAATTATTAATGACACATGGAATTTACTCCATACTTTTTATTTTGAACCTTGATGCATGACTAGATCTCCCAAATCACATTGATAACCATCAAACAACATAATACCAATATATATGCTACCATGCCACTTGGACATCATGATAAAGGAGCTACATGATTTATAAGAGATGAAGCCAATATTATAATTTTTTTACTCTCTATTTATAATGTCAAGGAATCAATAATTGCATTATTTACTACATGGATGAAATGTTGAACACAGGTGGAATGCATTCAGTTGAATCTATTTTGAGTTCCTCCAAATTCTATTTGGCATGAACAAAACACCATCTTTGGTGACAATATCACTTACATGGGGGCTATCCTATGGTCTTCCATTTGGAAGAAAGACTCACCCAAAATGAAACTAGTGACACAATGTCCCTATGAATAAGGCATTTTGAGATACGATAAAAAACATTCAACACCATGTTGTTAGAACAAAACCTAAATTCGGGAAAATTTTCACATCTAGCCAATGTGTGAAGGCATGGTAAAATAAGAAAACATTATCCAAAGTAGAACTATTAGACAATGCCTATCCATTTCTAAGGAGGTATTGAAAAATATAAATAATATGTGGTTTTATAGGGGCATTGTGATTTTGTTACATAGAGTATGGAAAATAAAATAATTACTTCAAACAAAGAATAATCTAGTTTTTACAAGCAACAAAGACATTCATTTAATTAAGGAAGTATATTTTTGTGTTGTATAGATAGATTATTTGGTACATTTTTTTGTTTTTAGTCATAATCAGAAGAATTATCATAATTATTCTGAGTTTTTAATTTATTGAAACACTTAGAGAGTGGACTTGGGGATGTAGCCATTTGGTAAAACCCATAAACAAATTTTCTATGTCATTTTAATTTCTTCTCTATGATCTGAATTTATTTCAATTTCTAAACTAAAATTTTCTAAATTATTTTAATATCAATTTTGGATTAAATTAAGAACAATTTGGAAATTATTATTTAGCTATTATCCAATTCAAGTATTCTATAAAGTTTTATAAACTTGGATTTTTGGATTAATTTGGTATCCAACCCTATGATCAAGGTAGTATAAAATTATCTAGAAATTAAAATATAGTATTGTATGTTAACCTTGTCTAAGTCAAGGTGTGGTGAAGGAGAAATTATAGAGTTTGATACTGAAATTGGTACAAGACATGCAAGCCAATAGTTAAGTATGGGAGTAGATATGTCAGAGGCAAAATTCCAACATGCTTTCATTAGGATGAAAAACATGGTTGAGGAAATGTACGAGGAACATAGAAAGGAGAAAGCAAAGGAAGACAAAGCTGAAAGAGAATATATTCCTCTTACATTTTATTAGAAATGTTTCTCTCTATAGATGGTAAAACTATCCCACACTTGACATTAGATTTCAAATTTGATTTACCAATTTATAATGGTGAGCTAAGTGTAGAGAAATCAGATAACTGGGTCAAGCAGATTGAGATATCTTACAAGATTCAAAATATTTATAATGAGTAAGCCAAAATCTAGTTAGATACTCTCTATATGAGTGGCACAGTACTCATTTGTGGGAGAGTAAGATTTTGGAGGATCTCAAGCAACATGGTAAGGTGATCTCCTCATAGAATGATTTTTTTTCTAAATTGAGAAAATAAGTTTATTCTTTGGGTTATATGCAACAAGTTAATATGGATTGGTAGACTTTAAGGCAAAATAAAGGTTAGAGTATGTAATACTATACTCAAGATTTTATAAATAAGGCATTAATATTAGGCATTTCTATGTACAGTCCAAAAACATTGCTAAAGTATATTGGAGATTTGCATAGCTATTTAAGACGTACTATTCTCATGTTTAGTCCTTCTAACCTTGATGACGTGTATGTGTAATCTACCCATATGGAATCTATGGGTAAGATGACCAAGGAAGGATATGGAAAGAAATCTCAAAAGCCATTTGAGAACAAAGATAAAGGTAAAGGAAGGGTAAGAGTAAGTTTACTTACATTGTTAATAAATATGAAGGAAATCCATTTTGTTATCATTGCAAAAAGAATTATGATGAGGCTAAGTGTTGGAAACTCCATCCAGAATTCAAGCCAAAGAGGTTCTAGAATAAAAAGGAAAAGAAGGATAATGTTGTGATTCAATAGGACCTGAGATCAAATTCTAGTGATGAAACAAAGGTGACTATCAATGGGTATATAAGGTATAACTTCTTCCTCATCTAACACTAAAACTTCTTTTTATTTCTTCTTCTAAAACTAAATATAAACATGCTAAAAGAAAAAGGAATGAGATTTTACATATAAAATTTATATCCAAGCATATTAAAATAGATACTCTTTTTGATAGTGGATCACAAACTAATATAATTTCTAAAGAGGTTTTTAAAAATTTAGGACGCATAACTAAGCTACATACAAAACCATATCCTTTAGGATGGGTGTGTGATGATGCAAAATTGCAAGTCACAAAAACATGTAAATTGAGGCTTTCTCTTACTTCTAAATTCATTGGTGAAGTAGAGATATATATAGTCCCTTTGGATATTTGTGGAAGTTTTTTGGGTATTCCTTACTTATATGATATAAAGGCAATATTTATTAGAGAAGAGAAAAAATATGTGCTTGTAGAGAATGGGAATACACAGGAAGAGTCCATTGTGTTAAAGTCAATTTGACTCTTGTTTCTATTAGGCAAATGAAAAGACTTGTAAACTCATGTAAGAATTTTATTCTCATGATTATAGAAGCCAAGGATAACAAAAAATCCAAGACCTTAGAGGGTTGTGATCCTAAAAATCAATTTGATATAGAAAATATTATTTCTAACTATAATGGTGTTTTTAAGGAGCCAAAAGGTTTACCTCCTAACAGGGAAATTCAACATGAGATGCAATTATAGTATGATGCCTCTCTTCCTAAAATTGGCATGTATAGGTTGTTAGTAGTAGATAATGAAGAAATAAATAATCAAGTGATGGAGTTAATTGGGAAAGGAGTTATTTGGCCAAGTACCTCTCTATGTGGTTCACTTATTGTCTTGGTACCTTAAAAATATGGTACATGGTAGATGTGCATGGACTTCAAAGATTTGAATAAAATCATGGTTAAAAACCTCTACCCTCTACCTAATATTGATGATTTGTTAGATCAATTGAAAAATACAAAGTATTTTACTAATTAAATTTTAGGAGTGGTTATCACCAAATAATAATAAGTGATGGTGATAATTGGAAAACTACTTTTAAAACTAAGCAATGTCTTTTTGAGGGGTTTGTTATGTCTTTTGGGCTTTTTAATGCACCTACCACATTTATGAAAGTTATTAATGATGTGTTAAGACCATTTTTGGATGATTTTGTAATGGTGTACTTAGATGATATTTTAATATTTAGTAACACATTAGAAGATTATCTTAAACATATTAGGAAAGTTTTAGATACTTTGAAAAAGGAGAAACTATTTTTCAGGATGTCAAAATGTCAATTTGTAAAAACATCTTTAGTTTACTTAGGCTATGTTTTATGGTATGGATCACTAAAAATAGACCCTAAATTTTTTTTATCCATAGTAAATTGGCCAAGGCCTAATAATGTAACAAAAGTTAGAATTGTTCTTAGAGCAGTTCAATTCTAGATAAAATTTATTGTTAACTTCTCTTATATTACATCTCCTTTACATGGTTTAACAAGTGTTAATAAGGTATTTTAGTGGGGAGGAAATCATGAAAAATATTTCAATTCCTTGAAAGAAAAGACAAGTACAACCCCAATTCTTGCAGTTCCTAATTTATGATAATCTTTTGAGATAGAAACTGATGCTAGTGGATATGTAATAGGGGTAGTGCTAATTCATAAATGAAAACCAATGTGTTTTAATTTATAAAACTTTATAAATGAGGTAAAAAAATTATCTTGCTTATGATAAGGAATTGTATGTTTTGGTGCAAAGTGTGAAAAAGTTGAAAAACTATTTGATGGGAAAAGAGACAATCATCCATATAGATCATCAGCCTTTACATTATCTTTAATGAAAATCCAAGCTATGATAATCATGATACATTTGGTGGATGGGATTTTTATAATAGTTTTGACCAGTTATAAGGTATAAAAAGGGAACACATAATAAGGTTGTAGAAGTGCTTTCTAGACCTCCTATTGTAGCATTTACTATTTTGTAGCATAGTCCTTTTGTTAATGAAAGCTATAAATAATAATATGCTAGAGATGTTGATTTTAAAGATGTATATGAAGATTTAAAAAATGGTAAATCATCAGAAGCATTTGACTATTATGTGCATAATAGAATTTTGTATCATCTTGGAAAAATATGTATTCTAAAAGATGCAAGAGTTCATGTGATTGGAGAAGCTCACACTTCTCTTGTTTTAGGTTATTTTAGCATTGGTAAGATAGTTGTACAATTAAAAAGATATTTATATTGGCCCTATATGACAAAAAACATATCTAAATATATCAAAGGTTGTATTATTTGTTCTACAAGTAAACCTAGTAACTAAAAATTAGGATTATATACACCTTTTCTTATTTGTAACCATCCTTGGGAAAATATTTATATGGATTTTATAAGAGGTTTACCTATGTCAAAAATAAAAATTGATTATCTATATTCGGTTTTGGATAGGTTCAAAAAAATGTGTATTTTAGTTCCTTGTACTAAATAGGTTATAGGCAAGGATATTGCACATTTATTCTTCAAAAATGTTTAGATCTATTTCAGGTTACCCACTTCTATTATATCTTATCTTGATTCTCAATTTGCCAGTGAGTTCTAGTCAATTTTATGGGATTTGATGGATACTAAGCTATAGAAATACACAGTCTTTCATCCACAAACCAATAGGTAAACATAAGTGTTGAACTAAATAGTGGTACATTTACTCAGGGGGTATTGTGGTAAACATCCCAAATTATGGGATGAACATTTATATTATATACAACATTCTTATAACCATGCTTTACATTCTTCTACCTTAAATTCTCTTTTTAAGACTTGTTTTGGTTATTTGCCTAAATATCTTTTGGAATTCTCTTTTGAAAAGGAATCTAACTCAGTGGTGAATGGAAATAGTGATGTCAATAAATCTAAAAAATTCATTTAGAGAATTTAAATGATTCATAATGTTGTTCAAGAATAGTTAGAAAAGAGTCAAGCTAAATATAAGGCTAGGAATGATAAACATAAAATTGATCATCAAGTTAAAGTGGATGATCATGTTTGGATTCACATAAACAAGGAAAGACTAAAAGGTGAAGGTAGAAAATTAAAACCAATAAGGTTTGGTCCATTTAGGATTTTATAAAAGATTGGTAAAAATACTTTTTTATTAAGTTTGCCTTCTTATATGCAAATTTATTTAGTGGTTAATGTGGAAAACTTGAAATTGTATGAAGGTCCAATGACCATGGATCAAGATGAGGACATTCAAGTTCCTATTGTTGATTTTTTCTTGATTCTCTTCATGAGTTATATGAAGCTGTTATTATTGACAATAAAACTAGGACTACATGAAGGGGTGATATTGAATATCATGATGTTGGATTGAAATGAATACATATAAATAAGGAAAAATGGATGGAAATCAAAAAAGTGAGGGAAAAATAACCTCACTTGGTTAATAATTAAATCAACTTTTGGAGGTCTAAAATCTTTCAGTGGGGAAGAATGATCTAGTGGAAATATTCCAATCAAATAACATCTGAGATAATGTGACAATATGTGGAAAATGGTAAATATATATAAGGAGATTAAAAATATCACTCTTTATATTAGAATTTGTTATTATTGATGTAGATGTGGCATTATATAGCCAATAATACCATATCTACACCGATAATATTTACAAATACTTTTAGATAAATTGCTAAAAATATATCTATTTTAATATCTATTTTTATTATCAAATTTTGATATATCCATTTTGTGATAATTTGTATCACTCTTAGTTACATGATTATATTGAGTATATGTATATTATCTAGACATAAGAGTGAATATTATTTTAATAGAATTCATATGGTTGATAATGAAAGCTTATATGTGGTGGTTCAACCATAAGTTATGTAAGCTAAGTGTGGCAATTCTATATTGAACAAAGCATTGCATGTTTATCTAGCTCAAGTCTATGTTTTGGCATGATATTATCTATATTAAACAAAGTGTTGCATGTTTATCTAGCTCGAGTCTATGTTTTGGCATGATATTATGAAATTATTCATGACACATGGTGTTGATTCCATACTTTATCTTTGGCACCTTGGTGCATGACTAGATCTACCAAATCATATTAATAACCACCAAACAACATGGCACCAATATATATGCTGCCATGCCACATAGACACCATGATAAAAGAGTTACATGATTCCTAGTGAATGACACCAATCTTATAAGGTGTTGAATCTCCATTTACAATGTTAATAAGTCAATAATACACAATATTTACTGTAGGGATGAAATTCTAAGTATAAGATCAATTAATTTGAGTGAATCTATTTTGACTTCCTTTAGATTCTATTTGGCATGAAAAAAATGCCATCTTTGGTTCCAATCTCACCCACATGGGGGATATAGTGTAGGCTACCATTTCAAAGAAAGGATTACCCAAAATGGAACCAATGACATAATTTCCCTATGAATAAGATATTTTAAGATATAATAAAAAATATTTCAATGTCATGCTATTAAAATAAAACCCAAGTTTAGGAAAATGGTTAGCATCCAGCCAATGTGTGAAGGCATGGGAAAACAAGAAAATATTGTCCAATACAAAAATTTTAGCCAATTCCAAAGAGGCATTGATAAATATAAACAATTGGTGGTTTTATAGGGGAAATGTGATTTTGTTGCATAGAATGTGGAAAATAAAATAATTACTTTAAACAAAGAATATTGTATTTTTTATAGGCAACAAGGACATTTGTTAAATTAAGGAAGTCTATTTTTGTGTTGCACAAACAAATTATGTGGTATGGATTTTTATTTGTGATCACACTCAAAAATAATTATTATAATTATTCTACAAGTTTTTAATTAATTAGACAACTCAAAGAGTGGACCTAAGGACATAGACATTAGGTGAACCCCATAAAAAAATTGTGTCAATTTAATTTCTTCTATGTGATATAATTTTTTTTCAATATTAGAATTAAAATTTTCTAAATTATTTTAATACTAATTTTGGATTAAATTAAGAAGAAATGGGAAATTAGTATTCAGATATTATCCAATTCAAGTATTTTATAAAGTTTTATAAACATGGATTTTTGGATCACGAATCTCCTTGATGACCCATTTGCATACCTTCCTAGGTTCCATATTAATCACCCAAGTGCTAATAAAGGGCATCTCACTACCTAAACATATGATATTCATGTTATGGATATAAATTTTGGGGATGTAATTGGTAGGTTGTTCCCATTCACACTGGGAGAAGAAATGTATTATTTGTTAGGAGAGTTGGTGCCTAGTTCCATTACTAGTTGGATGGATTTTGAGGAATTTTTTTTTATTTGATTTGGTCTAAATATTGATGTTCATAATTTAAAAAATAATTGAACATCCTCTATGAGGTTATAAGTAGTAGGTATGTTGGATATGAATTATATAGAAGTTATCCAAATAGAAGGTTTGTTATTGTGCCCAAATAGGAGAATAGGTGAAGGGTTTCCTTTTAATCCAGGAACTATGCACAAAGAAGGAGAGATATCGAATCAAGAGCATATTTCTACCATTAATGAATAAATTGTAATGTTATAGGAGAAGTTGAGATATTAATAAAAAGAAGAGGAATCTATCAAGCTAGGAGAATTGGATCATGTTGATTCCATCCCAATATTTGATGACATAATTGAAGAAGAAAATAATGACAATGAGGAAAGTGTAAATTTAGAAGAACATTATCATCCTTTATAGTAGCTCTATGAGATAGAATATGCTCAAGTAGAGGATTAAATTAATTTTTATTGAAACTGAAGATATTAGCTCTAAAGATGGTGTTGATGACTCTTTTGACTATTGATTTGCATTAAAATCTCTATCAAAAGATTCATTTGATGATTATATGTATGACTTTTTCTTGTCTGATCATTTAAACTTTAATTTTGATAATTTAGATTATGTTATACCTGAGGTAGGTACATATTTTTATTATGAGGTAAATGAAAAATCTATGTTGGATTCCCCCAATAAACCTTATTATGTTTTTGAGTTCCCTTCAATGGAATTAATTCACATAGATGCTTGTGCCTAGATTTGATAGATGATGAATTCAATTTAGTGCCTACTCTAATGTACAAAACACTATGGTTGATCATGTGATTGAATAGGAACCCCAATATGTGTGGACATTAACATAATTTGACATTGAATCAAAGACCTATGATTACACGTATGATACACATGAAGTTGCATATCTCTTAGAGCATAAATATTCAAAATAACATAAAAAAAAGATCAACAATAGGTTATGCATGGGATGATCCATATGGAATTAGTAATTAATGAATCTCTCACTCCTGAAATCATAAATATTGAGATCCAAGTAAGCAAAAAAATTATTCATGATTTGAAAAGTCAAGAGTTGATTCATTCAAATATGTAGGTCACACTCAAAATGATAGTTTTGATGATGTTTTGGAGGAAATTATTATTCATGATTATAATTGTGATTATGATTTTATCTTTATGGACCTTCCCCATAATGAGTTCATAGAGGATGATGAACTTCAAGACTATAGGTCAGATCTAATATCTGACACTTTGGATGAGTTATTTTTTTAATTATGCCTGGGATGTCCTAATGAGTAACCCTAATTTTTTGTTCTAAAATATGAGGGAACAGCTTAAAATTCTATTAAATGAATATAAAGATGTCCATACCTATCTTAGAACTTTAATGGGGAAAACCTTGTTATTACCAAAGAGAGAGAAGCATAACAAATAAAGTTTCCAAATCTATCCCCCATCTTGTTTGGGTTTTCTATAGAGTAGAATTAGGTTTTATTTCTCTCTTTCATATATTAGATTTCTTTCTTTCTAGATTAATCTTTCCTGATTTTTATACCAGATAACTAGGGTTCCAACTCTTCTCTTTTCCATTTAAGAACAAAAGAAAAACAAAAGAAGAAAACAACAAATAAGTTCAAAAGAGAAGAATAAAATGTTAAGATAATAAAAAGGATCACATGATGAAATAATGTCAATGTACCATGCATCATGATCAAAAGAAAATAATTGAATGAGAAGAGTAGCCTAAGGTATCTCTATCAAGGGTATGGATGCCTTAATGGAAATAGAGAAATTCCTAATATTCCCTTGTATTTTTAGCTCTAAGAGATACTGGAATGAAACCTACAGCCTCATTAAAGCCTTTTAAAAACTCATCACAATAGGGGTTAAATAAACCACACATTTTGACCCACATAAATCAAATAAATTAAAAGGCAAGTATGTTGTGTGAATTAACATAGGAGTCTCTTTCATGTTTTTGATTCAATTATTATTCTATGGTCCACTTCATGATTGATTTAGGATTACAAACTAGAGTTCTAAGTTCTAGAGTACTTAGGAGTATTACCCTTGTAAGTTACCATCTGTTGTATCCAATACACCCCCTTTTCTCCTAAAGAAATGGGGACCCACTTTTTTTAGACTATAGTCTCAATTTTGATCCCTTCTTTTATATATATATATATATAAAAGAAGGGATCAAAATTGAGACTATAGTCTAAAAAAAGTGGGTCCCCATTTCTTTAGGAGAAAAGGGGGTGTATTGGATACAACAGATGGTAACTTACTATATATATATATATATATATATATATATATATATATATATATATATATATTGCAAACTTATAGGAAAAGACTGATTGATTGCCTTTTATACTTTGGCAAGATGGCATTGATATTGTGTTTTCATTTTGGGACTTATTTCGATCAGGATTATTTTGTAATTCCTTTGGGTCTTATGCCTAACTTATCATTATTGGACCTATATTTATCAAACATTTTCCTTGAAGCATTTAACCTTTTTCAATATTTTTCCATGGGATTTTTACCATGAAATTTTCTTCATTTGGTAAAATATTGTTGACATTTTATCTAAAATAATTACCCCAATGGAATTAGGTCTGTAGGCTTTTTGTTGTGAGCATTTTTCCTAAAAAAATAGAGTTGCCCTTTGTACTTTTGAACATGCCCTTCAACATTTTGGTTGAGGCTATTTTTCCTTCAAACTTTTTGAAATTTCCATTTGTCCCCTTTTCATCTACCATTTGGGAATTTTGTCCCACACATTTACCTTTTTGAACCATTCCTTTAGACATTTTTTTGAGATATTTTCCCTAATAAATTTAAATTCCATCAAACATTTTGTCTAAGACATTTTCCCCAAGGAAATGAACCTACCCTTCTGGCTTTATGCAACTTACCCTTTAGCACTTTTTTCCTAGACATTTTATTGATATAATGACCCTTTGGCCTTTTTGCATTGACCTTTTGACTTACCAGACATATCCTTTAGGACTTTCATCTCAAGCCCTTTTGCCTTTCATACTTGCAATTCAAGACATTTGTCTCCAACCTTTTTACCTTTGGCCAATTCCTATAGACATTTTATCTAAGAGATTTATCCCTTTGACCATGCCATCAAACATTTTTTTTAATGCAAAAGGCCTGAAATAATTCCCCACTAAAAATTTATCCTATGAGGTAGACCCTTCAAGAATTCTTTCCATAAAGTGGATCCTTCAAACCTTTTGCACCTACCCTTTAGATTTATAAAAATGACCCTTCAAACATTTTGAGTGACCCTTTATCCCTTTTTAAAGTGACCACTTACCCTTTAAGACTTTTATCGTAGGCCCTTTTTGCCTTTGGCCAATTCCTTCAGACATTTTTTCTGAGACATCATGCCCTTCATCATTTTTGAGACCATCCCTTAGAACATTTATTCAAACATTTTATCTGAGAGAATTAGGTCATTAGAAGAATTGTTGTGGATATTTTTTCCAAAATAATTCCCATGGTGTAATTCCTATGTACTTTGTGTCTCCAACATTTTGTTTGATGAAATTAGGGTCCCTACAATAGAAATCCCATAAAAACAATTTCCCCACACAAAAACCCTAAAGCAATACCCCAATGCCAAGATTTTGACCTACATTAATCACTTTATTATACATATATTCTAAGTCATTATGTGTTTATGTTTTTAGGATTGAATCTATAAATGATAAGTGTTAAGCTTGTGGGAGTCAAACATGTCAATCATTAGGATCTATAATATGCATTAAATCACGTACTAAAGATCCAAAGATATGTAATCAAGCACAACAACAAAATAATTTTAAAAGCATCTTGAGAGTGCCAGGTGGAAATATTTTATGAATCCAATACTCAGATAAACTCATGGAGATACCAAGTGGTATACTCAAATTCCATGTAGAATATCTGATGGTGCAAGTCCTAGGTAGACTTTTCAAATATCCAGACTCAGTGAGAGGAATGAAAAACATGCAATGTATAGTTATTTATGGTTATTCATAGTTAAACAATATCATTGGTTATAGATAATTGATAATGTGATACTTTTATTCAACATATGTCTAAGTTTCATTTGAAGGTAGATAATCTAAAATATTCAACAAGTTTTTCTCACAACCTATAAAAGGCTAAGTTATGTGCATGAAT
Source organism: Torreya grandis (assembly GCA_037957365.1). Classification (NCBI taxonomy): domain Eukaryota; kingdom Viridiplantae; phylum Streptophyta; class Pinopsida; order Cupressales; family Taxaceae; genus Torreya; species Torreya grandis. The sequence goes on from JARHVA010006791.1 coordinate 198,765, forward strand.
AGTTCTATAAAATGGTGCATATATTTTGAGGTTTTTTTATGTAACTCAAACAATAATTGTAAAATTAGCCTTTGTCTTTATACACATGAACATATTGCATAACTTTTGTAAAGTATATTTTAGAACTAATAACTACAAGAAGACTCTTATACGATTTTAGATCACAATTACAACTCATGTTTTGAATATCACATATAACAACCTTGCATGAACTTGGAGGACGAGGTGACCCCTACCCCAAGTCTATATAAAAAATTGTAATATAACTTGGATTTTTGTTAGAGAGTATTGAATATAGGATAAACATCAATTTTGATTGTCAGCGAATGTGTTTGTGTATTTTATTTAATTTTTTTGTGTAATCTATTGTTACTTTCATTGGTTTCATGTTTCAATAATATTTAGTGTGCAAACATTGTGAAAGTATTATTGATTATTTTGATTGATGTACTAATCTATAAATATGTAATAACTATTAAAAAATTGGTAAATATATTGATTAGGATAGTCAAGCTCAAATTGATTTATAATATTGATTGTACATAAGTGATTTCTTGGATGTAATTTTGTGTGTGTGTGTGTGTGTAATAGCTACCTCAGATAATTCACTAGCCTAAGACATAATCCCCTAATTAAGGGTGTGCAGTAGCTACTCCAAAAGGAATAATCTTTATCTGAGGATTGTGAAATTCTTACATTGTTATTTCTTTAGACTTCTTAGTTGTGTCTGACTATGTGTGTACAATTGCTACTAGCAAAAGGCATAAGTTCTGAGAGCACATATCCTTTTAAAAACCAACCATGAAAGTGATTCTTGAAAACCATAGAAGATTTATTTTATGCCTTACCATTCATTCTTTTTTTGATTTTATTTCGAGACATACCCACTATATATTATCCACCAACTATCCATCAACTCACATAAAGACTCACTACCCTTATTAGGAACCACACCTCCATCTGAAAACCTTGTAAACAACCTTAATGCCATACATGTTATTCCATCAATAGGTTGTAATAGACCACATAACTACAAATCGTACCCTAAAGTGGAGTTTACCTCAATTAATACCCTAAAATGTTAGAGGCTACCTCATTAAGGGTGTGTTTTACATAAAACCCACATCAACAAGACTGAAGTTGTTTTAGATTAGTATGATGAGGTATATCCTTGATTTTTTAAATCTTCTTAGGGTTAAATTATATATCACATTAAGATATAATAAATCTCAAAAGTTTCCCTGAGGAAAATCCAAAGACACATTTCTTAGGGTTGAGTTGCACATTGTATTTTTTAAGTCTTTCAAAAATTTATTGCAAATGAATTACATGAAATTGTCACTAATTTAAATTTGCCAACAAATCATCAATGTAATTTATGATTATCTTATGAATGAGGTCATGAAAGATATCTATAATAGTGTCTTGGTAGGTTTCACTAGCATTATTTAGTCCAAATGACATGACTATATAGCAAAACATTCCCTATGGTATGGTGAAAAAAATATTTTCTTGATATTATTTAGCGATCTTGATTTCATTATACCCAATGAAATCATCCATAAAGGAGAGCATCTCATAGCCTATTGTGGAATCAACTATCATATCAATGTTGGATAAAGGAAAGTCATATTTAAGACATGATTTTTTGAGGTCTCTAGAATCACAACATCAAATTTGGCCATTAGGTTTTACAACAAGAATAATATTGGAAATCCAATGTTGATGAGTGATTGGTCTAATGAAGCCAACATCTAAAAACTATTGGATCTCATCCCTAACAAGGAGACCAAATTTAGGATGAATTTTTTGAATATTTTATTTTACTAACTTGGCATTGGGATATAATTTAATTCTATTTACAAAAATTGAGGGATCATTGTCAGGTATATCATAATAAGCCCATGTAAATACTTCAGTAAAATAGGTTAAATCTAAAAAATGTCAGTGCCTTCTAATTTGTGTAAAGAATCAGCCAATAGTATGATGTAAGGATCATTTTTGGTGACATAATTAAATTTGAATATTTTTTAATTAATTAATATAGATCGATCTAAAGTATATGGTGTTATATGGATTTATCATCTATGTCAGGTAACAAGTAATCCAAGTCATCTGAACAATCATCAAAGTATGTTTGTGAAATTGTGGAATGAGGAAACCTCCTCTTATGATATAAGGAAGGGATATGCTCATATTTACCTAGGAATTCTAAGAGAGCCGCATAGTTAGTGAACATGTCAAGAATGGGTAGATCTAGAGAAACTGTATCATTGATGAGGTTATGGTAGACAATTAAAAGTGTACAAACATGGTTCATTGTATCAACTACTCCTAGACTAGGTGGATAAAACATGATATGTTGAGAATCATTATCATAGGATCTGGCATTATATGTTTCATTTCTAAATACAATTCCTTGTCTACACTAATGATCATATGATACAACAAGATTTAGGATTTCATGCTCATGTTTGCCAAGGACCTATCCTATCTAGACCATCTTCTTGAAATATCATAATGCAAAAGGTGAACTAAATTTATTAACTTGTGTACTAGAAATAATTAGGGGAGTTATATGCATCTTATGAATTGTAAACTAGGGTGGTGTAGTCGTAAAATCCTTTTGAATAATATAATTATCTAAAGGAATTATATGTTTATATTACTTAAAGGGTTATTTATCCATATGATATGTATATATATGACCTTTGTATCTAAATTTTAAACATGCATGTAAATTTAATGGAACTACATGTATAGCATGAATCCATGGTCTCCCAAGCAACAGATTAAAATTTAGATCATTAGGCATAACTTGGCATGTTTTAGGTAGTGTTATGGGCCCAAGGGTAAGTTTTAATGTGATTTTACCCAAAAATTTGTGTGAAATATTATCAAAACCCTCAAATGTTCATATAAAAAGGATCCAAATTTGTCACATGTATATTAACACAATGTAGAAAAGAGATGTTGTAAATATTTAAGCTTGATCCATTGCTAACTAGAACTCATTTGACACCTAGTTCATTAATTTATAAATCAATAAATATAGGTAGATTTAAATATATTATGTGATGAGGTGGGAGATTTTATCTAATGAAATAAATATGTTCTTTTATCCATTTTATAGTATTAATTATAGAGGGAGCATAGGCAGGCTTGGATGTTCAAGATACCTAAGTATCATGGAGTGCCACATATAAAATATATATTTTTGTATAAGAATGTTGTAAAATATATAAAGTGAAAATTGTACTTGAAGGCATACTACTCTGATCAATAAATTTATAGCCATGGGTATTGCAAACCTGCCAAGGTTCAGGACCATTACGACATCTTAACCTAGACTGCAAGGTCTAATAAAAGTATAGAGATAATAATAGATGTCGAATATTGGCTATATTTTTGTGATAAATAAGGAGGGATAAGAAATAATGATGATGTTTTGATATGTTTATGAATGATAGGAAAGGAATTAGAATGGACCAAAGAGAAAATACATCTAAGGGAGATTTGTTGATTTTAGGTAGTATGGTTAGTATTTGATGTAATAAGTTATATATGTGATTAAATAATATGTCTTAATTATACTACACATATGAGAAAAATAACATGTGAAAGAATGAAAGAAACATGGAAGACATTTGAATTGATATGATGCATCATGTATACATGTATCTATGTCATTTTTGAGTTTATTTAAATTAGAGGAAACATGCATGCAAATTAAAGTACTAAAATTTTCAAAAAAAAGTGATTAATTTCTTTTATCATTACAATCATGATTATACAAATTAGAAGATGTGTGAATCTAAAATCTAGAAATATAAATTCTAGGGTTAGGTAGTTTTAGGGTTTGGAATTAGGATTAGTTTACAAAAGATTTAAATTCTATTTAAATGGATGTAACCCTAATGTGGTATTGATAAATATGATGGTTATGCCAAAAAAATAGAAAAATAGTATTTATTAACCCTAATCTACTGAAAAAAAAATTATTGAAGGTAATCCTTAGGAAAAACTAAGGTTTTCATCAATATTCAAAGTAAGTTGGGTTTACCAAATGATTTAATCTTTTAGTGTTTTAATTAATATAAATCCTAAGTTAGATTCAAGGGTTGAGTTGTCTAAATTAGTGAAATAATATAAAATAAATAACCAATGGTTTATTCCAAACTTTTACTTACATTAACTTTCTAAAAATAGTAGTCAATATGTGTAAACAGAGATTTATCTAACAAACCACTGTCACAAAAGATATGGCTACTAAAAATATGGTTATGGATAAGTCTGAGTGTCATCAAAAGGGTCCCTAAGTTAGATTCTTCCTTGGATAGTAGTAACCCACCTAGAGAGTAGCACCATATAAATCTAGTGTCCTAAAAATGGCACTAGTGTCCTCTTTGTAGGACTGTTCCTATTTTTACCTATGCCTGTGTTTCTAGGTTCTATTCCTACATGCAAGAATTTTATAACTCTATATTGTTCCTATAATATATAATTTAAGTTTTAAACCATAATCCTCATAATTATGGCATGAGCTTAAAATGTGTGTTCATTAGTATTATAGATTAAACATCCTCAACACCCCATTATGAATAAAGTTGCTTACATACCAATACTATGGGGAGGGATCAAGACCAATTTAGTTGTCCCACCTAGTTTTTGGTGTAAATGTAATCAAATTCTATATTGATATTGCTCTTGGATACCTTAAATGAACTTGATATTGAAAATATTTGAAATCTAAGCTTAGGGTAGTTGTAGATGGTAGTATTAGAAGTAGGGCAGAATAGGGATTAATAACCTTGATTTTTATTATCTTATTTCAAATTTAAATTAGCTTTTTTCATCTATTTCCCATCTAGTGTATAAACTATAGACACGTAAAATTTACCACCAATGGCTTCATACCAAAATTTACGCTGATTCCTTTTATAAATTCAACTTAAGAATCACCAAACATCTCAAATCTATCTTAATAAATGTAATTTAGCTTATAGACGTATTAAATAGAGCAAATACACATATGACATTAATTCATATCTTGGAAAATTCTAAAATGTCTAAACAAAATTAATTATCATGAAAAACCTAATCAAATTCCTAATTGAATCATCCATGAGTAATTAAATGAATTATCAAAAAGGAAATTTAAAAATCAAAAAATATCTTAAGAATTCATAATTACCTTTTGGTGAGCTATCAAATATCCTAAAAATATCTCAAACATGCATATTCATTGCTAGTCAAGATTATTTGACACCTTTTAACTATATTAGGGTTAATTAACTCACTAAGGTTAGGTTTGAATCCATTCTAAGCTCTAACTACACTCTAACTCACCTTGAGTTGGCTTTAGTTTCTAAACATATAAATAGAAGGCATTGCCTATGGAATTTAGGGGATCTTGATCATAGTAATGTTATAATGATGGTTTTAGAGAAAGATTGAATGACAATAGTGTTATAATTCTAATATCACAAGCCAAGCCATCAATCTACAATAATCAAGAATGATCCAAACAATGGTGCCAAGGATAAAAGGAGCTAGGAAACTCCATTTTCTAAAGACTTCTTGAGCATAAGCCAAGTGAGCCAAAAAAAACACATCATTTGGAGAATTCAAGGAAGGTAATAAATTTATAGTTTTTTGAATTTTATTTGTGCTTTATCATTTATTTTTTGTTCACTAAGCTCCCCCTATGATCTAGATAAGTAAGTGTTATACATGTTAGTGTGTTTTTATTCAAGTTTTCTTACTTTTTCTATCACATGATCTAGCCACCTTTCTTGGATTTTTTGATCATAAATGGCACACCTAGTGGGACATTGAGCACCCCATGTACCAAGGAAACCAAGATGAAACTCATAAGTGGGAAAATGAACTCTTGAATATCTTCAAATTTATAATTTTATCTTATATTTTTCCATATTTTTTATTGTTGACTTAACTTGGATCTACACAGAGACTGTCAATGATAAGGCCTAACCAACATTAATTCTACCAAACCATCATCAATTCTGCCTAATTGATCTCAATTTTGTGTGACCATCATCGTTTGGTGTGTAAGGTAAGCCACGATTTACAAATATTTGATTTTGAATATTTTTAGCACTCCAAATTATGATGTTGTGGTTTCACTAGTCTTTATACTCTCTATCTAATCCTTCTGTTATAGGTTTTAAAGAGATTTTATCTTATTTTGGACTAATCTAATATATTTTTTATCTCACTTTAATTTTACGTTTCTGTTCATATGTGATCAACATTGGTCTTAGTCAACTAGTATCAATCCTTTACTATTACCATCAGTTCTCTTTGAGATAGACTGGCATTACTTGCCTTAGTTTTGATTGACCACATTCATTGTGTTTTTTAAAATCAAAACCTAAGGGCTAATTTTCCAAAGTTCATTTTCTCACCATTATTAAATATTCTAAGGAATAGGATACTATCTAACCATTTCAGGTCCAAGACATGATTTGAACATAATATTTCAAGTTTAGGCTAATACACATTTCATTTTGGGTACCTAAAAAGAATCAACTAAGTCTTGCACAATTTAATTTTGGTGATTAAAATGAACTTGTTATATCTTGGACATTCAATATTTTGTGCCTAAAAGGAATTAGGATTACTAATGTTTTTTTAAATACTTCATTTTTGGTCCCTTAAAATGAATGCTTAAGTCTTGAACACTTAAGTTATTGTGTTTAAAAATGAAATAGGATGAATCTTAAATATTTGGGTTTTGGGCTTAAAATTAACTATGAGGTTTTAATTAATTTATTTTTTTCAATTATTTCAAGATTTTACATTTAATCCAAGGGTCCTATTAAATAACTTCATAACACATTTCAATTTGGTGCCTAAAAATCAACACTAACTTCAATCATAATTTCTTGAAAGTGTTTGTTGCTTGTTGTTTTTTCCAAAATGAATAACATGTGTATCCTCTCCCCCCATATACTATAGTGATATTGGGTGACCAAAAGAGCCTTTTAATTACATTTGTGCATAGTACAAGGCATGAAAATAAATTTTTCTAAGATCTCCCCAAAATATGTATGGTTTGGGTGATCTAAAAGCAACCCTAGAGTCTTTCCACTAAGTCTTTTGGTTTCATGCACTTTGGCTTGTAGAGGGAAGGTCATTGCCTCTTCATGAGTTTTTTTAGGGATGTATTGACTTTATTATTAATCTCCCAACAATTTTTCAACCCCATTCCATGGTGAGGTATATAAATTAGGGTAAACATATTATGAGAGCTAGGGGTTGAGCAGTTAACCTCTCCTTTTATAATGAAGGCCTAAGTCAAGTCTACTCAACAAAGGGATTCCACTAAGAAGTTAACATATGGAATAATCATGAAAAATAATAGACCCTTGCATGATATTTTTTTCAATATGAGATCAATTTGTGTGATGGTTCTCTTATGTTATCCACAGTTGTCATCACTCTAAATGGTCATAAGTTATAAGTTTTAGCCAACCCCACTTGACATACCTTGTTAGGATATAAGATGATACTTAGTTGTATTTAGTATTTTTCCTTTTATTTCTTGGTTTTTTATGTCTAAAATGTTTTTATACCAAGTCAAAAATGAGTTTGCTTGCCTACACTACTCCATTGTTTGAGGAGGTGTTATGTCATTTGTTTGACGCCATGCTTTAACTTAGGATTTTGTGTCAAAAATGTTGTGTGTGTCATGTGATTAAAATGGATAACATTATGCTACCCAAACCAATTCAAGTTTTGATCCTTATTAGTATTTTAAAAAAACATTGTTACACCTTTTGAGAGCACTAATGCTACTATGATGCTCAATTTTTTTCAATAGACGTGTCTTGTATTATGTCCAATTTGCCATTATTTAAACCAATCACATGTGACTTGTGGGATCTTGGTCAATAAATCCCTAGTTTTATTAAGTTGAGTTTTTAATTAAATTTGACAAGTTCATATTCAAACATTGATTGATTTCATTTTAGGCCTTGGTTTGTAGGGGCTAATACAATGATCTTTCTCTTTTGGTTTGCATAACCTAGGTTAATTTTTACCCTAACTTTAAAAAATTGTATTTTTTGTGTATTTATTTAAGAGAATTAGTATATCTCTAAGTACCTTTTATTTAGTCCCTTGGCCCACATATAAAAATATTTCATAGTTTGATGAAGCAATGAATCAAAGGCTTAGAAATGAGTCCATCGATGCAAATGGAGGGATCCAAGCTAGTTCTCATATGTTATAAGAATTCAAAAGCAAGGACTACATTTCAAAAATCTTAATAATCCACTAAAACCTTGAAATAATGATCATAGGATGAATTATGCAAGTTTGAGGACCGGACCATCACCAGGATGTCATGTAGGAGAAAATAGACTAGTCTACTTGTATAATTTTTTATCTTCACTCAAGAAACCCCCAAAAGCCAAAGGATTATAGAAATATAGAGTTCTACATACTAGGATCATCTTCTAAAAACTTCATGTCTATGTAAGCTTTGTAGCATAAGTTGTGAAGTTTCAAAGTTGGACCTGTAGCATAAGACATTCACACTAACATCAATTTTAAGCTCAATAAAACAAAAACATTTTAGCCTAAATATAACGATCACTTAAACATCAATGATGGTTGTATGAACATCATTTGACAAGAGTGTGGATGTCATTTTTAAGATAATAAAATAGTCATTAAATTTTAAACAATGGGTCTAAATAGATGTAACAATTCATGTTACATCATACATCTTGATCTAATGGTACAAGATGAGTCAAGCAGTCAAGGAGATCAAGATATTGACACATGGCATAAGCATGTGAGGCTAAAAATTGATAGTGAATCCTAAGAACTAATATGTGAGTAACACATGGTACTAGCTTGGATATATTTGACAAGTTAAGGGTCAATATCAATGGCTCTCACTCGATCATAGAGATCAAGATCGATGATGTGAGCAAAGGTCAATATGTCAACAAGGTAAGTCAGATCTTGATAGCCAATTAAAGCAAAGCTGAGCCCTAGACTTTTGATGGAAGTTGAGAATCCATTTTTGATATAACTAAATAGGTTTTATAATATGTCTTGGTCGCCATTAAAGCTTGATCCAACACCACTAAAGGGACACACTAATGTAGTAAGATCTAAGGAGCATATGGGACTACCATTAAGGTAATGAACCTATGGTTCATAAATTTTTAGCCTAAGGGGTTATTTCTGTAACTATGTTCACCTTTCTAAGGAGGACCAATGTATATAATGAACTCTTGGTTCTTATAGAGACAGAGTGGGACTTTTGGACTTATTTGGATCTAGTAAAGAGGCTATGTAGTCTATAAGTTTGTAATAATATGGAAAACTATAAGAAAACCAATATTCTTATATTGGTTTTCTACCTATAGATGAACTTATGATCTAGATATGGAAATGAAGTAGATATGTGATTAATGCAAAAGGTCTCATTTGATGATGTGGCTCCATAATCAACCAAGTAGGTAATAATTATCATTCATGGCATGGCACTATCAATTTCAAGATTAAAGGATTTGATCCTCATGAACATGTACAATGGACTTAGAGTCCTAAAGTGGTGTACTAGTAGTTGGAGAAGTAGTTAAGGAAATTGATTTCATTCAAACAAACTTTGTCATCTTGCATATCAAACCCTTATCTATATTAGGATCTCTCAGCTAATGGGAGGAGCTTAAGGATTGTCAGGTTAAAAATAGGTCTAATCATTGATCAAAGCACACATAAAAAAAGAAATAAATGAGCTACCACCTCAATCCTTGATCTTGATGACTTTTCTCCACTCTCTAAGGCATTGTTCTAATATCTCTCTCTTTTCCTACTATATATAGAGTCTTTTGAGGTAAAAATGGACCCCCCACTACATTTCTTGGATCCCTCTCTTGGGCATGACTAAACTCTACTAATATGGAGCTTATAACCTTTTGATATGAGCACAAGACTATTTTTCAAATTTCATTATTATGGTATAGTGTGTACATATCAGATTTGCATAAGTGGTAGAAGTCTCCCTTGTCAAGTCATGATCTCACCTAGCTACTAGTTCATCTTATTATGTATGTCATGTTTATTTTTTTACATATTTTGATTGAACCCCACATATGGATACTATGACTAGTTAGTGTCTTGTATTAGACCTCTCCTTCATTTCCCTTAACTTATGATCATTTAGTGAACCTCTTCATGAAACACTGATGTATGATAGATGTTTGGAATCTTGGATCTTATATTATGCTTACTTAATTAGTGTTAAAGATTCAATCCGAGTGGATTAACCATAATTTGGGAGCATCACCATCTTTATTTTATGTTTCCCTTTCATGTTCTCTCTCTCTCTCTCTCTCTCTCTCTCTTTTCCTTGGTCATTAATAGGTTTTAGCAGTGGGAATGGGATAAATTGATACATTAGAGGAGCTAACCTTATTAAAAAATTTATAGTTCTGACCCCATTATAGGATACCCATATCCTAGGGTTAGTCCCATGTTGAACTAGATTTGGAAGTAGGACTTGAACACTTTTACTTCCAACTAGGGTGAAATCTAGATCTCCAATAGTTATGGCACACATGATGGGACCAAGGTCCAATGTAGCGGAAGGATTTTTGATGTTTTTTTTCTACATATCAAACTTTGGAGGCATTTTAAAAACATAAATGGTGACTCTTAGCATATATCGATTGGTTAAACATCCTTACTAAGTGTTTAATCATAATAATCTAGTATGTACAATTAGTCATATTTTGATCAATATGATTATTCTCTACCTCAACATCACACTTATGAGGTAAATAATATTTATGTGTTCCCCACAAGTAGTCCTCAAATATCCTATAAACCTTATCATAGCCTTTACACTCCTCCTGCCCCTACATATGACCAAAGTCAACCTCTTTCACATAAATCAACCCTCTATTTCCCCTTAACAAGACCAAGCTTACCCAATTATATCCTTATTCAGATTAAACCAAGCATTATCACTTTTGTATTTAGTTGATAAGGGATATTGGTAAGGGTTTGGAGTTTTCTCTATTTATCTCAATCCATTTTCTAAAAAAAAAAAACAAGGAGTGCTCTTGAATTAGTCAAGAATAGATGGTCAATTTGTGAGGGAGAATAGTGATCACCTTATAAGAATGAGGACATAACAATGATAATAAACATAATATAAAATTAAGATAGTGTGTCGATATCTTATGAAGATAAGTAGGCACATTTGGACTAGCCTTATGTGCCCTCTCCCCTTCAAGACCCTCATGCTTAACCTTCAAGAGTCCTTGATCACCCCCTTAGTCAACCTCATCAAAGGCCATCCTTGTCAAAACGTAGAGACATAATATTAGACCATGGAATAATAATCATGAAAATCAATAAGTGGTTCAATATTTAACAATATTTCCCTATTCATACCATGGAAGGGATAAAGATCTTGTAAGAGTTATGAAATGTATGGACATCCATAGAAGAAATTGACTACCCACATGTTGAGAAATAAGAGATGAAATGGTGGGTATTATCCATTAAAGAAGTGTTTGAGTAATGGGAGAAAGAGTATGTCAAGCCTAAGCTATTAAGTTTTCCCTTTCCTACCCTTATGACCATTCCCACTCAAGAACATGAATTCATCCCATCATGGATATTCTCCAAAAAATTTGACCCTATCTATGTCATTCCCTCAATTGATCCATAATCATTCAAAAGGAAGAATTTTTTTTTCATACTTATTTCCATCATGGAAATAATTTTTAAAGGCCATAAAGAAGAATGAGGAGGTGTCAGTTGAAGCAATCCAATAACCAATCCTAGTAGAGGAAAGGTTAGTTATGTAAGAAATGAATCAGGAAACTATAGCTCAACTCAATTATCTTGGTGTACAAGAGTTTCAAGATTCTCTTTCATTTCCTCAAGTGCTATTTAAATAAACCTTCAAGGTCCCTAGTTGGAAGGATACTCTCTTATGCTATAAGTAAGGTGAACTTTTTCAACCTCCCACCATCTCCCTCATGAAGGAAGAACCTATTTTACAAAGGATAGAGGAGGATATTGCAATCATATATGAGCCTAAATAGGAAAACACAAGTGTCTATGATGATGAGATCATGATAGGCAATCCAGTTCATCCAAAAGGGTAAAAGGCAGGTCTAGATTATCCTTCTTCACATGGCTTTGACACTAATGAACTAGACTATGATGAAGAAAATTCTCAAGATGAAAATAGAGCATATTTTTAATGGACTACTAAAGGTCCATTCTACATATATCAAGAAGAGGATCAAGACTAGGTATCTGAGGTGGGTACACTTAAATATGAGGTGTCAAATAAAGATAGACATGATAGTTTGGAATAAGAGGAAATTAGATAAGAGCATAAATTTGAGCTAGATGAGTGTAATGTTTTTGACCTTGGATGGTTAGGCAAACACTCATTTGTAGTTGAAGAGAAAGATGAAACTTGAATGAGGTTGATGAAGAAGACATCTCAAGTGCTTGAGTGATGTAGTTTAATGAGCATACTAGTAAAAAGCATCAAAATCATGATGAGTTAGACCTTAAATGCAAAGATGAACCTCCCATCTCTTCAGAGGAAGAAGACAAATCTAGATTCTATATATTAAGTCTTGATGAGGTCAATATTGACATCCCTTCATATGACCAAGAGGAAGCTACCTTCTGGGATGAACTTGAAGATTTCTATTCAATTTTGGTTGACACACCTATACCTTCACATAACTAGGTTCAAGAAGTAACTGGTCAAAATGTATATCCTAAAAATTATCCAAATGAATCATCAGAGGTTACAATTACAACTCTAGACACATTGGGAGACTTGTTTAAATTCTTAGAATTAGGCTATGTTCCTCTCTAAGGAAACTATGATCTGATTGTGCCTGAGGAGCATAATGATGGGGCATCAAAACATAGGAGATAGGTAAAATCTAAATACTCAACATTCATATTGACAAAAGGATGCCCTATCAGATACATGGCTCATTTTGAGGATGACAAAGATGAACCATCACACATTGTGCTTCATATAGAGAAAAAAATTGAGCCATCAAATGAGAAGGATGTAGATGATTTTATAGTCCATATAAGCTAGACCTTAAATAAATGGACTAGTATGTCTATATTAGAGACATGTTTATCCCATTTCATCAACTTGAGAGCATGCCAAAGGGATCAATATCTAGGCATCTCAGCTCACATATCATGAGCTCTTGAAATAAAGGTATTTTTCATCTTAGTTTATCATAAGTGAATGACACTCAAAGTTTTCCATTTGACCTAGGTGGAAGGTACTAGTAAATTGTCACCTTGTACATATTAGATTAGTTTTCATGATTTTCTCCAAGTGTCTTATGCATATTTTTATCTATTAGTTTAGCTTTTTCTTCTTTCCTCTAAGTGCATATGTGTACTTAATTTTATCATTTTTATTGTCTCTATATTTTTTCCAGAAAAGGTTAGATCAAGATTGGTAACCAACAGTATATCTAGGTCAAATGTGTTTGACACAAGTAGAGACTCCATGCCCAATAGACTAGATAAGGTAGCATGGTTTGGGTTCCCTTGCATAGATAGGCATGTAACCCCTATGAGTCATAAAAGATGTTGGCCATTTGTGGCCCATGTAAAACTCTTACATTATTTGATGAAGCAGTGGATCAAAGGCTTAGAAATAAGTTTAATAATGCAAATGGAGGGAGCTATGTAGGTTATAATATGTTTTGAACATTCAGAAGCATGGAATAGGTTGCATAAATCTTAAGATCCATCATAACCTTGAGATAATGATCAAAGTATGAATTATGCAAGTTTGAGGACCAAGATGTCATGTAGGAGCAAATGGACTACTCTAATCGTGAAATTTTTATCTTCACTTAGGAAGCCCCCATATTCTAAAGGGTTATAACACCATGGATTTATACATACCAAGATCATCCTCTAAAAATTTCATGTCCTCATGAGATTTATTGCCCAAGTTATCAAGCTTCAAAGTTGGACCTAAAACATAAGATGTTCATGCTAACATCAAGTTTAAGCTCGATCAAAACAAATAATTTTGAGATTAAATTTGATGGTCACAAAAAGGTCAATGATATTCATGCAAACATCATTTGACAAGAGTATGAACATCATTTTTAAACTCATGAATTAGTAGTTATATTTCAAATAGTGGGTCCCAACAGATCTAGAAATCAATGTTACATCATACATCTTGATCCAACAATGTGAGATGATTCAAATAGTCAAGGAGCTCAAGATATTGACATGTGGCATAAGCATCTGAGGATAAAAACTAACAATGAATCCTAAAAAATAATTCATGAGTGACATGTGGCAATATCTTGGATAGAGTTGACAAGTCAAGGGGCAAGATCAATGGCTCTTGCTCCATCATACAGATCAAGATCAATGGCATGAAAAAATTTCAATATGTCAATAAGATGAGTTAGATCTTGATAGCCAATTAGAGAAAAGGTGATCCCAAAACTTTCAATAGAAGTTGAAAATCCATTTTTAATGGAAGAAAATAGGTTTTAAAAGATCACCTAGTCACCATTGAAGCTTGATCCAATGTCATTAAAGGGACACACTAATGTAGTAAGATATAAGGAACATATGGGACCACCATTAAGGTTAAATACTGACCTCTAATACATAAATTTATAGCCTTTGGGGTTATTTCTACAAGTCTGTTTACCTTTCTAAGGAGGACATATGTATATAATGAAGTCTTGGATCTTATAGAGATAGATTGTGTCTTTTGGGCCTATTTAGATATAAAAAAGAGGTTATGCAATCTATAAGTCTACATTAATATAGAAAAGTATAGGAAAACCAATAATATTATATTAGTTTTCTAACTATATATGAACTTGTGATCTAGATATGTAAAGAGAGTAGATACGTGATTAATGCAAAGGGTCTCATCTATCGACGTGGCTTCATCATCAACCAAGTAGGTACTAATAACCATTCATGACATGGCATTGTTAGTTTAAAGAATTTGAGGATTTGATCCTCATGAATATTTCAAGTGGACTTATGGTCCCAAAGTGGTGCACTGGTAGTTGGAGAAGTAGTTAAGGGCATTGATTCCATTCAAATACACATTGTCATCTTGCATAACAAACCCTTATATTTAGTAGGATATCTCAGCCATTGAGAGGAGCTTGAGGACTATTAGGGTAAAAGGAGGTTTGTTTGTTGATCACAGGATGCATACAAAAAGAAACCAATGAGCTACCACCTCACTCCTTGATCTTAATGACTTTTATCTACTCTCTAAGGCATTATTCCCATCTCTCTCTCTTTTTATGATATATATAGAGTCTTTTGAGCCAAAATAAGGACCCCCTTTTATATTGCATGGATCCCCCTCTTGGGCATAACTAAAATCTACCAAGATGGATTTTTTAACCTATTGAGATGAGTACAAGAATATTTTTTATATTTCATTTTTTGGTATAGTGTGTATATGTCATATTTGAATATGTGGTAGAAGTCTCTCTCTTGTCAAGTCATGATCTCACCTGGTTAGTAGTTCATCTTGATATGTAGGTCATATTTAATGTTGTATGTCTTTTAATTAAATCCTACATGTGGATACCATGAATGATTAATGTCTTGCATTAGACCTCTCCTTTATTTCCTTTAGCTTGTGATCATTTAGTGATCCTCTTCATGAAACACTGATGTATGACATATGTTTGGAATCTTCAATCTCATCTTGTGCATGTTTCATTAGTGTTAAAGAGTCAAACATAGTGGATCAACCATAATTTAGGTGCATAACCATATTTAGCTTAGGTTTCCATTTCATTTTCTCTCTCTCCCTTTTCCCTGGACATTAGTAGGTTTTAGTAATGGGAATGGGCTAAAATGATGCATCAGAAGAGCTAGCCTCAATAAAAATCATAGAGGTCAGACCCCATTAGAGGATACCCACAACCTGGTGTCAGTCCCATGTTGAGCTAGATTTAGAAGTAGGACCTAAACACTTCTACTTCCATCTAGGATACAATATAGATCTCCAATAATGCCTTATACCAATTTTATCACATTTATGTCTAGAATCAAGTGCCTAGTTTATTTCAAAGTGTTTCAAATTTATTGGATTAAAATCACTCATTTATTTTAAGTCTAGATTTTGACATTAAGTTTGGCCAAGAGTCTTAGAACATAGCTTGTTTTGATCCTAGATTTTGATGATACATTTGGCCAAATGGCCTAGAAACTTTTACCTTTCCTAGTTAAGACCTAGATTTTGGTATCTTATTTTTAGTTCATCAACTTGACCTTGTTTGTGTGAGACATTTAACGTTAGACATTTGACATTATACTATTTTTACAAAGTCTTTACATAGACCTTCTTGGAGACATTGCTTCTCAAAGTTTTTAGAACCCTAACCTCTCTTATGATGAAATATTTTCCATTGATTTAACCATGTCTCATTATACATGTAGTGGAGTCATGTATAATCTAGGATATGGAAATGTTATCACACAAGAGGAATTTTTTCAAGACAACTATGAAGATTATTCTATTTTTGAGATGGATTCTTATCCACCTTATAATGCTCAAATAGTGGAATAGAGTGAAGATCCTTTGGTCCATTATTTGGTTAGCACACCTCCATACACAAAGCATGACCAAGAATAGATAACCAAATATTTGGATAACATACCTTGAGTTGTATAAAGTGTCAAACATCAACTTTATTATATTACAATGTCATCATCATATGATCCTAATAAATTTGTAGAGGCAGGGGCTAAGTTTCAAAAAGACTTTTCCCATTAAAAACTTTCCAAGTCTAGTAAGAGGGCCTTAAAACATGTATTACAATCATAATAATGAATAGGCCTCTTCTAGTAACCCTAATTCCATTTTACCAATGTTGTATCATGATCCTTGTATGATTTTGACATAAACAGGCCTCATAGAGGACCATTTCATTCAAATCCAGACAACATACTAGACATATCAAAACCTAGCACATAAATTTAATAATATAGCCATGTCAAATACACATCTGATTATTTGTTATTACTTATTATAACACATGATCTAACCAACCTTATTATATTTATTGATCACATCATCCTTTTTATCTTCCTTAACTAGGGCATCTCCATATGCCACTTATTATAACTACCTTTGGGAAAATTAGTCCCTTCCACACCATCATTTTATCTATTTGGTCCACTCATTTCTTTATTTTGATGGAACACTTGCAAAACCCTTTTTCAATCACTCCCTCAATAGGTAACCCTAAAATTCATCCATTTCTAGTGAATTCATAAGCATATGAGACTGTTTCAATATTTGAGAAGATGTTATTATGCTTACAACTTGCAATACTTTCCCAAATAAGGGAAAATTATAGGCACCTAAAATTGTCCACCTATGGCTTCATACTATAACTTAAACTAATTTTTTACCAAAATTTGAAAATACAACCTAATAATCACTAAACATCTCAAATTTGGCTTCATAACATGAAATTTGGCTTATAGACCTATTAAATCGATCAAATTCACACATGACATTAATTCAAATCTTACAAAATGCTAAAATGCCAAAATAGAATTAATTAACACATAAAACCTAATGAAATTCCTAATTGAATAATCCATGAGTAATTAAATGAATTATCAAAAAGGAAATTCAAAAATTAAATAATATCCTAGGAATTCATAATTACCTTTTTGTGAATTGTCAAATATCCTAAAAATATCATAAACTTGCCTATTAATTGTTAATCATGACTATTTGATATATTTTAACTCTAATGGGGTTAATTAACTCACTAAGGTTATGTTTGAACCCATTCCAATATCTAACTACACTCTAACTCACCTTGAGTTTGGGTTAGTAGCTAAACTTATAAATATAAGCCATTGCCTATGGAATTTAGGGGATCTTGAGCATAGTAATGTTATGAAGATAGTTTTAGATAAATATTGCATGATAATAGTGTTATAACACCAAAATCACAATCTAAGCCATCAAGATACATCAAGTAATCATGATATAAATAATGGTGCCAAGGAGAGAAGGAGCCACATAACTCCATTTTCCAAAGACTTCTTGAGCACACACTAAGCAAGCGAAATGAACACATCATTTGGATAATTCAAGTAAGGTAAGGTATTTGTAGTTATTTTCATTTTAGTTATGCTTTGTCATTTTATTTTTTGTTCACTAAGTTCCCCCTATGATCTAGACAAGTAAGTCTTATGCATATTAGTGTGTTTTTATTCAAGTTTTATTACTTGTTCTAACACATGATCTAACCACCCTTCTTAGATTCCTTTATCATATAAAGGTCTACTAGTCTTATATTTATAGTGATCTATAGTTTGTGTGGAAAATAAAATGTGCTTAGGCTAACCTTAGTAGGGGTAAAAATTTGAAAATATATCTATTTAGGAGAGTTAGGGAAAGGGACACTAGTACCAAGTTTGGGACACTATTGCCATGTGGCTCTAGTATCCATAATGTGAAGCTAGTGTCTAGTTGGTAGGTTATTAGGCACTAAGTGCTACTATTTGGGAATGTAGTTCTGGGACTATGTTTGAGATAATTGCAAATGTTTGTGGTCTAAATAATGGCTAGAAAAGTGTGATCATAAAATATTAATATGTTTTTGATGGGATTGATTTAATATTAATAAAATATTTGAGTTTTTGTTATGAGAAAATTCAAATATAATACACGTGTATATGAATTAATTATTATTCCCTTTTTTGGAGATAATGCCACACTCAAGGTATGAAGTAATTTTTTTATTAGATATGGGTAAAAAAATTTGAAACTAGATCTATGAACTAGACATGAGGGTTTTGAAATGAAGTTCCCCAGCTATGAAAAGAACAAGAGAAGGGTCTACTACATTAGGTAAACCTATAGCATCCAAAAAAATAAAAAACAACAATAGAATAATGTAAAAATAGGAATATGAAAATGTTTTTAAAGGCTCCCTAAACCTACACATAGTAAATAGAAAGGTTAGCTATCTTAATCAATAAAGTAGAATATATAGACCATGATTCTAGTCAACAAAGTAGTTCAAACTATTATCAACCCCAAACTTTTGTAAAGCTTTTGAAAGACTTCTCTATTTAAATATTAAGGATATTTTTTAGGTGAATGAAATAATATGATAGCCTGATTGGAGTTATTCCCTGATGATTTCTTGATATTAAATGTCCCTTGTCCAAGATTCTCTATGTGCCTTTTGTAACCTCTTTTAAGGTTTCTTTAGTCCAAATGGATTGTCTTATAGGTCTACCTTGGTGTGTAGTCTCTTAAACCACCTCATGTTTGTTCAATATATTTATTATTAGCCTATAATTGAAAGGTGGAGTTGAAGGTCTGTTATTGACTTCTATTATGGTCAATTTCCTAAGTTATTCATCATCTAGTTATTCATTATTTTTATATTTCTTATGAGATTAAATATCCACCAGCAATGGTCTTACTAGAGAGAGTGGTTTCGTTTCTAGGATTTTGTTTGTGTAAAAGAGCCTAGGCATAAGTTTTGGTGCAATGGGAGAGGCACCATGGAGTCTAAGTTTGCAAACTTTTCAAGATCCTTTCTTTCTTCTAGGTTTTTGACATCTTCTTTAATTATGGATTCAAATCTAACTGGTTCTTTGACCATCTCAACTATGGATTTATCTTTCTCCTTAGTTATCTCTAATTTTTTTGATAGAAAGTTATTGCCTTGTGACCAAACTTTTGATAAGTAGGTTAGATGTTTATTGCTCTTTCATACACTATTTCTTAAGACTAGGTGTAATAATTTGATTTTAACTTAGTAGTTCTTGGGAGGGTATTTTTGAGGAGATATATACATATAGTCTAATAGTTTAAAGTCTTCATCATGACGTAGTGATAAGATCTAGATCAATCAATAGGAATATGGCTTTGGCCACACCTAGAATGATTTATTCCTCCCAAAATTCCAAAGGTAGGATAGGTAAGTTAAACCACATAGATTTTTTTAATTATTTTCTACATCCTTAGGTAGAGACTCAACTTCATAATATACCATGAAACCTTAGTTATTACATGTTATCACCAAATATTTTACCCTATAGGGGATTGTTCAATCCTACTCTAAGATTTGGGTAAAATTGTAATACTTATAGGTATGTTGGTTTACCTATAGTAGAAGTAGACCTCTAGGTTTATGGGTTAGCTCCATAAATTTGTCTTGAAGTGCTTTCACCTATACTAACTAATTTATTGTGGGAAAAGGATAAAATTATGAATGAAATAAAAATACCATAAGTGGGTGATACAACATGAAGATATCCACTATTCTATCATACTTCCTTCACTAATAACTAGGACCTACAAACTATCTTCCAAGTCTTAAAATGTTCTAACATGATCATTTAAATATAGAGGTGATATGCATGAGACAGCACAAGATTAGTAGACCAAAGATCATATTGTTGAATCCAAAGTCACTTTTACAATTGAAGGGATCCTAACACACTATATACACTCTATATGACCTATTATAATGAAAAATCTTTCATAAAAATGAAAGGATAAGAAGAATCAAGGATAGAACTTATCATTATATCTCACCATTCATCACTTCACACACTTAGAAAAAATATTCATGAACTCAAAACCAGATTTCATTTATTGTTCAAATCCATAGTACAAACTAGTAGGGCTTCACCTTACATGGAGTGGAATTATGAAACAAGAGACAAAATGGCCAATACTTATAGAATTTGAGAGAGGAGAGAAGAAAATGAAGTCCAAGAGTCAAAAGAATAGGTGCCAAGCTAAGAGGAGTTACATATATTTAAGAAATTAATATGGAATAGACCATATAGGGTCTAGTTTGACAAATCTCCCTCAAGGCATGAAATTCCTTTAGATCTAGAGTATGACTCTTCAACTTGCTCCCTAAAAATTTCTTTCATCATTTGGACTTCCTTGAGAAATATAGATTAGAGTAGGAATGGATGAGATATATTAACTATGAGGGAGGGGTTATAATCATGCTCCAAAATGCATGGGATGTTTCCATAATAATCAATATTATTTTGGGCAAGTGTTCTCATTACCTTCAATCATAATCACCCTTCTTTCACTCACCCCTCACACTTGGCATCAAGGTAGTCTCCATTTTTCAAATATATTCCATACAGAGGGTGATGTGACACTTTTCAATAGACCTCCTTCACTTATATTCATCAGTAAAACCTTAAAAGGCTTACCAATTTAAGTTATCACCTTCTCACTTGGTGATCATTTCTCATTCACTATGCTAATTTAGATTAGTTGAAATGAAGGTTATTATACATGTAATTGTGATCTATCCTAAATCATGAAATTTATATTAGGAATTTAGGTCCAAATATATCTCTTAAAATGATTTTAATCCTTTAAAACTATTAGGTACATACAAAACATAAAAAAATGTTAAATAAACCAATTTTGTACCTTGTTCATACAAGTAGTGTAGAATATAACTTGATGGGAAAGAACCATAAGGAGTAATAATAAATTTAAAACAAATTTTATACTCAAAATATATCATTTGGTTGCCTCTCCTTCTTCATATTTATAATTGGGTCCTTAGTAAGGGTTGTAGAGGGTTTCAGGTAGTTTTACCCCTTAAAGATTGTTCATAGAATTATGACATCAAAACCATGAAAAAATTACACAAAATTAAATTTTAGGATCCTATTCAATAGTGAATATATCCTTAAGCTCACATGATAATCATCTTTACAAGTGTGATCTTCTAAACTTGCATTCTCAAACTCTTCTTCGCATTCTGTATACCATGTCATGCTCTTGAGAAAAGAAACGGTTTCTATGTGACCTTATTTACAAATTAAAGGTTAAAAAACACCTTATGGATACACATTAATGTTTTAAAATGCTATAAAATTATCAACTATCCTTATAAATGGTGTTATGCCCCAATTAGGTAGTAGGCCTAGTCTAGGTATAGTAAGCTTAGTCTACAACTTCTAGGTTTAGGCCGCCCTATTTGGTTTATAACATATGTGAAGACTTATAAATTTCATTACATGTTGAAAAAAAATTATACACCATTATACAAGGAATAAATACTTCCCATCTCACTTTAATATCATATTCTCACTAAACCTGTAGTCTTCTATCTTCCTACGAGTGCCCTCTATTTGAGATAGAACAGAGGGAACTTCTACTATTACCCCAAATAAAATGAATGTATGAGAGATTTAACTAAGTTATAGGGGATTTATATACTTATGTTTATATTTTTTTCAAACTCTCAACACCTCTAAACACATTAAAACCCAAGATAGATTCATGAGGCTTTAACTATGGTAGGTTTAGTGTGCCAACTACAATTTGTTTGTTATAACTCACCCATACTCTATTTTCCATGTCTTGAGAGTATAATGTGATGGAAATAACTATAAATAATATATTTTTTATTTCAAAATTCATTATTCCTTTTCAAAACTCTCAATGTATATCCTTCATTTGAATAAGCCTAGCTAACAGTCAACTGTGACTATGTTGCTTGCTGCAAAAGATATACATGTAGGTGAACACTAGTATATTAGACCTTAAATTTTTTCCACACCATATTATTAAAATATATAATGTAATTTTACATGAATTTAAACTTTTTAACATCATACCTATTCTAGGCCATCCTCTAAATCACTATGTTCTAGCTCACTATCATATTGTAATTCAATGTATTTGACCATTTTGGAGAAAAAGAGGTCTTGTAGGTGTATATGTAGCCTTTGAAACCTATGATTAACATATAGAGTTAATTTAAAGTGTTCGAACCAAATCCAACCTAAAATTTTTTGTGTTTTCAAACATAATCACCAAGGTTCACCTATGAAATTATATCTATAGTCAAACTATAGGTTAACATTTTGAATGTAAAAGCACACCTATAGATGTTGATAGAGGTCAATACTATACACTCCAATCCTTGTTTATTATATTTTAAAATATATATATTATTTACCTTAATATGATCACCTAACATGAAGGTATGATCTTGTTATGCCACCCTAGACAGTAAGGCCCTTTGGAGTCAAGATACTACAGAGAACATTGATCTTATGCAGTAAACAAATGCATGGATTTGAAGCCTTCTAGCATGATAATATATTGGCAAAACCACTCACTCTATTTGTAAATATTTTACCCTATATGAGGGCTAAAATATGGATTCATTTAAATTCATATCAGCTCTATGTCACATGATCATATATCAACACCAAAATTAGCTAGGGCTCTTTTTGGTGTTTTTAAAGAATCAAGTCCCTAAAACTCATTCTCCATGTATGTATATGACTAATTAAGTATTCCTTATAATTTATAGATTCAAAATGATTGTTATGACACCTCTAACATTCTATGACCTTAAATAAGTTCTAAAAACATGTTCACACACCTCCATGAAACATTCTCAGGTCTTTGTGAGAGTCACCCATAGGTGAACATGCAACATACACGATAGTGAGTAAATATATAGGTAAATGTTCATATCTATATTATAAAACCAATCTTAAAACTGATAAAAATCCCTCAAACTGATATTATTCACCTTGGAATAATTAAAACAAGTTTCAATACTTCTATTCCAACATTCTCAGACTCCTGTAGGTGAACATCAATGGTTACGGACTATGTATGTAGCTTGAACTAGTTGTTTTACTGAATCAAATGCCATTTGAGGTAATTAACATAAATAATCATGTTCAAAGAGTATTCTAATCATAATATAATTACCCATTACCTTTCCATAGATGATATACAAGCTTTCATACACCTAACTCACCATGACTATGATTACCTATAGGAAACTTGACTATGTGAAAAATGACTATACCATTGCTTGATGCATGACCTTGAGAAACTAAGATTTGAAATAATAATATTTTTATGACATATACGAGGCATGGAATTTCATATCTACTTCTACTTAGAACCACTTTAGAAAGGGAAAACTTCTATAGTTGATGGGCATGCCTATAACTTCACCAATATGTTTAACCTTAAACTTAATTTGTTTGAGATTATTAAAACACCTCAAAACATTAAAAAAAAAGAATTAAAAAAATTAAATAATTATTTTCACATCTTCTATAATAAATATCATTGACTAAATTGTATTAATAAGCTCATATAATAAGAAAACTTGCAGGGTGTCAAGATTAGTAAGCAAAATGAAATAGTCAACTTATTAAGAATGGTTCATAAAGAATATACAACAATTTTATAAAATCATACCCTAAAAATAAATTATACCAAGTTTATTATCCACCACTAAGATAATTTTAATTATAACCTCTCTTATTAGTCATACCATCAGAAGACATATTGACTAGTTTTGCATGTCTAGTGGAGTGATATAGAAGAAGAATGGTTTTAGTCAATTTTTCACACTTTAAAAGATGATAAATCATTAAAATGGAGTTGGTTAAACTAAAGCATCATTTAATGAGATTAATCCAAATTCCACTCTCCTCTAAAGGCTGTACAACTACCAAAACATCCTTATTTTCACTTATTTTCTTGATTTCAGTTAGGAACCTGCAAATTCTAGTTAGGATTAACATTCCTAACAATTAATATAACATATTTATGTTTAAATATAATTAATAACACTTGTATACCTTTGAAAACTATACTACCTTTATAAATGGCCTAAATATGACCCTCAAGTGACATAAAATGACTTAAGGCTACATTTAACTATGACCAAGAATAATATAACATTAAATGACATAAAATTGACCATGACACACCTTATAACATCCTAATATATTCCTAAATCAAGTTTTTTACTATAGGGAGTGACCTATTTTGACTTTATTATAAAACTAGTCAACATTATTAGCTATTTCATAAGGGTGGTATGCTTGCTATGCCAAGACCAGTAGCCTAATCATATCCATTATGAAATAGAGTCACCTATACAAAATCTTGATAGTAATTTTTACTTTTAAACCACACAAAAATAGAGAGAAAATATGTAAAAGATGACACACCAAAGGAAATAAACATGTGCTCACAAGAACACTTATGGAACACACACACACCTAATATACTATTTACAAGACCTCACTCTTGAAGTGAAAACATGTTACCATACTTTTACCAAGGTCAAATATGGTTCCTCTTGCATATTTTTCATTCCATAAATGTAATATAGTATGTGAATCATTCTCATCATCAATCACTTGAATGTGTAGATGGTTAAAAGGCTTACCATTTTTGGATCTCCTTATGTATGCAAGTAGACTATTTAGATCCTTCATGAATGCTCTCTCCTACTTTCCAAGGGTCTTGATTGGGGCTACAACTAATGTGATCTTTCTCATATCCATTGAATTATATTCAAACTATATATTGGAATACATGACAACTGCCTCAACCTTTCCATCCTCTTGGGTATAATTTACTTGATGTGGATGATCATCACATCCATCTTCACCATGTTCCAATACCTCTGAAGAAGGTTTAACTCCATGTAGAGAACTTGATTTCCCATCAAGCACAAATATGACTTACTTAAATTTACTAGTCTTATATATGATTGCAAGCTCTTGAATAGTGGAATGAAATTCATTTTAATGTTTAAAAGAACACTAAAAAGCTTGATCATTAGTTTCATTATAAATTTTGACATCAAATATGCAATCTCTTAGATAAAAGGAGTCTTATTTAATTGATGAAATTCTTGGCATATGGCATCAAACCTTTGCCATATTTTATCCTCATTCACAACATGACACTCTCTTTCATGCTTGATGAAACACTCAACATCATGATTGTTAGACCCATTAAGAAACACATTAGATATAGACTTCTTAGGAGGGTAAGTAGTATTACTTAGTTGATCAAATTTTTGACATATGACATTGGACATTTACCATAAGTCATCCACCTCTTCCTTATGAGTGTCATCATCAAGGGTAACTTCATCAATAGTAAGAAAAAAGAAATCATTCATCTCACTATGATGATCAATCAGGTTCTTCTATCTATCTATCATCATATACATGAATCATGTCATTACTCTTAGTAGCTTATGAGAAAAAAATTTCAACACTTAGCTTACTCAAATGCTTATTCATTGATGAGATAGGTGCCAAGGTTAGTTTGTTCAAAATAGGTATAAGGATCATACTCATAATCATCTAAGTCATACTCATCTATAAACAAATCAAATATACCTTCAAGCTTGGAATAACAAGCATCCACATTAGAATCCTCTTTTTCATTGATCACACAATTCAAATTTGAACCTGCCTCTACAAAAGGCTCAGTGTGAAATATTTCTAGTGGATGAGTCCTTATGGTCACCTTGGTTCCATACCTTGTCTTAAACACTGAGAATGACCAATCAACTAAGAGGTATCAACCAATCTTGGATGTAAAATATCTTGAAATTCATATTACAAAATGAGTAGATAAGCTGACAACAACAATGTCTTGGAGGATAGGGAAACTAGGACAATCATAGAGAAAAAACTTCAAGACTTTGATTAAACCTATTGTCTTGGAAAGTATACCATATAAATTAATAAATCCTTTTCTATGTGGCTCATATTTTATGCCCAACTTATCAATTAAAAATTTGTGCTTGATTGATGTAGAACCACCACTATCAACTATGAAATTATGGACTAGTTTTTCACCCACAATGAGAGTAAGGTAGAAAGGTGGAATATTTTTAGCTTTGTTATATGGTTACAAAATTTTATTATGGTTATTGGTAGGAGATACATGATAATTACTATTTATTTAATATGAAGGACTAGTATCGATAGTGGACAACTATTTTTATAAGAGATCCTTTTGACCAA
The DNA here is from genome assembly GCA_037957365.1 of Torreya grandis. Classification (NCBI taxonomy): domain Eukaryota; kingdom Viridiplantae; phylum Streptophyta; class Pinopsida; order Cupressales; family Taxaceae; genus Torreya; species Torreya grandis. The sequence continues at coordinate 225,675 of JARHVA010006791.1, forward strand.
GAATATGAAGGGCACCCTAAAGGGAAATGGATGCATTGGAATTATTTAATGAATCCACTATGTTTAGAGTAAAAATTCATACCTTATATCAAGTCTTTAGAGGTAAATAATTTTTTTTAACTTGAGGAAGAAAATTACCTTGAGTAGACCTTACCACATTATGATCTAGAGGAGGTGGAATGTTTGGGACTATGATGCTTGCAGTCATGCCTTGTTTCCTTATAGAAGTATTAGGTGAAATTGTAGGCACATTATTATCATCTTATAAATACTTATTATTGATTTTAGTATTTTTTTCAATAAAATTTCCTTTATTGATAAAAAAAATTGTCCTCAATTGGGAAGTTGGTGAATTTTTCTCCTTGAGATTGCCAACCTTCACTTACTTGCATCATGACTTCATCCTCAACTGATAGTATAGGAGTGATTCCTCCTTGAGTAACTAGATATTTTTCTCCTACTTCATTATCATCCATAAATTATCCTTTTTTCCACTCTTATCCTTTCACTAATTTTGTATTCACTAGTACCATCTCTCTTATGTTGGTCATGGAAGTAGGATTGTATATATTGCCAGGTCTATTGAAATTAGGTTAACCTTGACCTCTCCCTCTCCCATATTGTTAAAAATATTACTATTGATATGGACAAGGGTTTTTATTATCATGTGGTTGAATATTCGATTTATTAAGCTTAGATTCTATCCATTGAGTATATACATCTTTATCCATGGCATCATCTACATTTTTACGAGAAGTCTTAGGCTTGGTATTTGTACATGGAACTTGGGTAATGTTTGGAGTAACACCAAAAACATTAGGTAGTATAGTCATATATATTTGGGAGGAAAATTTTCTACTTGAATTAGGCCATTATTATCTCTAATGAGAAGTTCATTTACTTTAATAAGAGTGAAACCACCCATAGATTGAAGCATGATGGTAATATCAATACCAATGGCTCTCAAATATGTAGGGAAGATAAAGATAACAAGTAGTCTCATGTGAGGATGAAACCTATGCCAAGTATTTTGTAACCTCTCATTTAAGTAATGAATTATTTCCTTATGGGCTCTTTGTATCACATTAAACTAATGTATGAGTGAAGTGTGGTAACTTTCATCAACAAATCTTGAAGTTAGAAACACTCCAAAGTCATCCCATGTTGTGATGCATCCGTTGGATAAATTTATATACCAATCAAGTGTTTTCCATCTAAGTGACATGGAAAGGATTCTAATGGAAATATTTTCCTTAGTGATATTGTGTGAACTAAAAAAAATGAAGATATACCTAATATGTTCACTAGGTGTGACATGACCTTCACCATTAGATGTAGGCACACTCTTTGTAGCATTAGGGGTAATGGAATCATATGCATCAATATGGATTGGATTTTAGGTATTAAAATAAGTCAAGGTATGTTGCCTAGCCATTTTTTCTTCCAACTCTTCTTCACTATCTTGGTCTTCTTGACTAGGTGTGACATGACCTTCACCATCAAATGTAGGCAAACTTTTTGTAGCATTAGGTGGAATAACATCATATGCATCTATATGGATTGGATTTTTATTATTAAAAGTAGGTAATTCATGTTTCCTATCCATTTTTTCTTCCATCTCTTCATCACTCTCTTAGTCTTCTTGGTCCTCTTGCTCTTTAAAGGGTAGAATAGGATGAAGGTGTTTAACTTCAAGAGGATGTTCAGGATGAATAGGTGGATTGGTAGGATTAAACACTATACTATAAGATGACCTAGTAAGGACCATGAAGTATGAGATAAAATATGTGACAAAATAATGGTTTAAAATCAGATTTTATCTTGAATGGATTTGTCAAATGCTAAGTAGCACAATAATATGTCATTGATGTTGTCAAGACTAGAATTCACCTTGATAAGTTATATTTATGATAATGGGTCCATCAAGCATTATATAAATATTTCCACACAATATCACACCTTATAATAGGCTATTCAAGCCTAATCTAATATTTGGGAAACATTGTAATCCTTTTAGGTATGTGGGTTTACCTATATTAGAAGTAGACATCTAGGTTTAAGGGCTAGCTCCCTTAATTTATCTTGAAGTAATTTTACCTATAGTAATTGATTTATTATGGTAAAATGGATATAATTATACATGAAATAAATATATTCTAAGGATGTCATATAACATTAATATATTCATTATGCTATCATACTTATTTCACTATGAAACAAAACCTACAAACTAGCTTCAAAGTCCTAAAATGTTCTAACTTTAATATTTTAATATAGAGGTGATATGAATGAGAAAACATAAGGTAAGTATACTATAGATAATATTACTAAATACAAGGACACTTTTATACTTTAAGGAAGCCTAAAACACTATCTACACTCTATATGACCTATTATAATGAGAACTCATGCATAAACATGAAAGGATAAGGAGAAGCAAGGATAAAACTTATCACTATACCTCACCAGTCATCAATTCACACACTTAAATAAAATATTCATGAATTAGAAACTAGATTAAATTTATTATTCAAAGGCAAAGTACAAATTAGCATGGCTTTACCATACATGGAATGGAATTATGAAACAAGAGCCAAAATGGCTAGTACTTATAAAATTTGAGAGAGGAGAGAAGATATTGAATTAAAAGAGTCACAAGAATAGGTTTCAAGATGATAAGAGTTCAATATATAGGATAAATCAATATGGAATATACCATGCAAGGTCTACATTGATAAATGTCCTTCAAATCTTGAAATTCCTTCAGATGTAGCATACGATACTTCAACTTGCTCCTTGAAAATTGCCTTCATAATTTGGAATTCCTTGAGTGATCCATAATATACTAGGGGTAGATGACATGATTTTAGTATGAGGAAAGGATTATAAACATGATTTAACATGAATATAATGTGTCCCTGATGATAAATATTCTTTTGATTGAGTGTTCTCATTGTTTGTGGTCATAAAGGAGGCCCACCATTCTTTCACTTACCCCTCACACTCGGCATCAAGGTGGTATTTAAATTTCCAATCCAATCCATATAGTGGATGATTTTAAACTTTTAATAGTATTATTTCCATTATATTCATTAGGAAAACCTTAAAAGGACTCGTAAATGAAGTTACCACTTTCTCACTTTGTGATCATCTCTCATTCACTGTGCTTATTTCCACTAGATGAGATGAAGGTTCTTGAAAAGGTACTTGTGATTTATCCTTAAGAAATAAATGGATATTAGGAGTTATGGTAGGTCCCAATATCTATGACAAAGTCATTTTCATCCTTTTAAACCCTTTTGTACCTAAAAAATATCAAAAACTATTAAAGAAACTAGTTTTTAACCTTGTCCATATAAGTAGGGTAGAAATGAACTTGATAGGAAGGATCCTTATATATTGATCTATAATTTGAAATAAATTTTCTACTCAAACTATCTCATTTGGATTCCTCTTCTTATTTATCTTCCCAATCAGGTCCTTATCAAGGGTTTTAGAGGGTTCCAAGTAGTTTCACCCCTTAAGGATTATTTATAGAATTGTGACATCCAAACCCTAAATAAATTACAAAAAATAGAAGTTAATTAGCCTATTAAATCATTCCAATATCCTTTATCTCCCATACTAAGCCTCCTTCTAGGTGTGAGCTTCTAACCTTGCCTTCTTAAACTCTTCTTCACATTATGTATACCATGTCATAATCTTGAGCCAAGAAATGATTTTCATGCAACCTTATTTTTTACTTAAAGGTTATAAAAAACTTTATATATCCCCATGAATGTGTTCCAATGTTATTAAATTTTAACCTAGCCTTAATGATGGTGTTAGACCCCCCTTAGGGGGTAGGCCTATTCTAGGTCTAGTAAGCTTAGTCTGTAACTATGTAGCTTTAGGTCACCCTATTTGGTTTCTAAAATATATGAATATTTGTACATGTTCATTCATGTTGAAATAAAATTTAAACACCATTATAGAAGTTTTAAACACTAACCATCTCACTTTATTATCATATTCTCACTAACCCTATAGTCTTTTATCCTCCTGAGAGTACCCTCTATCCAAGACAAAATAGAGGGCACTTACACTATTACCCTAAACAAAATGAATGTTTTAGAGGCCTCATTATGTGACAAGGTATTTTTTAAATTATTTTATGGTTTTTTAAAACTCTTATCACCTCTAATCACCCTAAAACCCAAGATAAAATCTTGAGGTATTGACTATGTATAGATTTAGCGTACCGACTACAAGTTGTGTTATAACCCATCCATGCTCTATTTTCCTTATATTTAGAGTCTCATGTGATGGAAATAAATATAAATAATCTGTTATTCATGTCATAATTCATTCTTCTTTTTACAAACTCTCAATGTAAACCCTTCATTTAGACCTTCTTGGCTGACAGTCAATTATGACTATATTGCTTATTCAAAAAAGCATACTTGTAGGTGAAAACTATTATATAAAACCATTAATTATTACCCCATAATATTATTGAATTATAAAATTACATTTAACATGAATTCATAATTATTCTCATCATACCTATACTAGGCCATCCTCCAAATCACCATATTCTAGCTCACTGTCATGCCATAGTTGACTATAGTTGACCATTTTAGAACAAAAAAGGTCCTATAGGTTCTAAAAGATTTTAAACCTATGACTAAAATATAGAGTTAATTTGAATTTTTTAAAACCAAATCCAACTAGCAAGTGTTTGTGGTTTTAAACCTAATCACCAAGGTTCACCTATAAACTTGAAAATATATACAATCTGACTATAGGTTAACATTTTGAAGGTAAGGGCACACCTATAGATGTTAATAGAGGTGAATATATTAGACTTCAATCCTTATTTATTCTCTTTAAATAAATATGTCTTATTCACCTCAAAAATATCACTTGACATGAAGGTATGTTCTTGTTATGCCACACTAGACAATAAGGCCCTTTAGATTCAACATACTACAGAGAACACTGACCTTTTATAATGAATAAATGCATGGATTCGAAGCATTATAGCATGATACTCTATTGGCCAAACCACTCACTCTATTTTTCAATAGTATAACCTATATTATGGATAAAATATCAATGCTTTTAACTTCATATAGGTTTTATGTTACATGATAATATAGCAGCACCAAAATTAACTAGACTCTATTTTAGATTTTTTAAAGAAATAAATCCCTAAAATTCTTTCTCCATATATGTATATGACTACTTAAGTCTGCCTACTAATTTATAGCTTCATCATGATTTTTATGACACCTATAAAATTCAATGACCTTAATTAAGGTATAAAAACATGTTCACACACCTCTAAGAAACATTCTTAGGTCTCTATGAGAGTCACTTGTAGGTGAACATGCATTATACAGGGTAGTGAGTAGAGATATAGGTCAATTTGCATACTTATATTCTTCAACCAATCTTAAACCTTCTCAAAAGTCCTCAAACTGATCCTCTTCATTGTGGAGGGATTGAATAAAGTATCAATAATCTTATAGGTGAGCATTAATGGTGCAGGACTATGTATTTGGCTTAAACTAGTTGATTTACTCAATAAAATGCCATTTTAGGGACTTATCTTAACTTATCATGTTCTAAGAGTATTATCAACACAATATAAATATTTATTACCTATCCATAGATTATATACAAGATTATATACACTTGACTCACCATGATTGCAGGTGAGTACCTATAAGAAACTTGACTGTGTAAAACATAACTACACTCTTGCTTAATGCATGAGCTTGATAAAATAAGCCTAGAAGGAAGAATATTTTCATGACATCTAAGATGTATGAAAAATCATATCTAATTCTTATTATCACCACTTTAGGAAGGGAAAACTTGTATAATTGATAAACTTGCCTACAACTTCACCAATATGCTCAACTTGCAACTCAAGATGTTTGAAATTATCAAATCACCTTAAAACATGTAAAAAATAATGAAAACCATGAAATAAGTATTTTCACATATTTTGGAAGAAATTTCACCAATTGTATTATATGGACAAGATCATACAAGAAGAAAACCAATAGGGTGTGTGGATTAGCAAGAAAAATGAAAAAAATAACCTCTTAATAATGGTTCATAAAGCATAATAAAAAATTATGTAAAATACTACAAAGAAAATTAATTATACCAAGTTTACTATCCACCACCAAGATAATTTGACCTAGAACGTCTCCTATTAGCCATGCCATCAGAAGACCTGTTCACCAATTTTGCATGTCTAATGGAGCGATGTAGAAGTAGAATGGTTTTGGTCTATTTTTGACACTTCCAAAGCTGATTGAGAATTTAAATGGAGTTAGGGAAGTTTAATGGTCACTTCATGATCTTATCCTATGTGACACTCTCATCTATAGGTCATACAACTACCAAAACTTCCTTATTTTCACTTTTTTTATTGATTTTAGTTAGGAACCTACAAGTTTCAATTAGGACTGACATTTTTGACAATAAATATAAAATATGGATGTTAAAATGGAGTTAAAAAAATTTATCTACCTTGAAAAATTGTACCACCTTTATAAATGGTCCAAATATGACCCTTAAGTGACATAGAATGACTTAGGACTAGATTTAACTATGAACAAGAATAATAACACATCAAATGACATCAAATTGACCATTACACACCATATAACATCCTAATATACCCTTATATCATGTTTTATACTATAAGGGGTTGACATATTTTGAATTGCAATCAAAATAGTCAATACTACATTGGTGTAATCTTCTAGAATGGAGAAGGTGATGAGGAAAAAGTCTTTAACATGGTTGTAATCTCCATATGCCCTTTGGGATTCCACTTTTAGTTGGCATATTCCCTGAATAGGTAAATATTTAGCTTATTTCCTTGAAATTTTCTTACTAGTGAAGATATATCTTTCTATTATCTAAATGAAGTAGTGAGTCAAGGATTTTAAGGCATACCTTAGTGTTAACGAATGTTGAGCCCAATGTTTAGGTAGAACCTTCTTAAAACTATTGTCTTTTACCAATTAGTCTTTCTATCCATGATATCTTATCTAGTTGATAAAGATATTTTATTTTATCTTTTAGGTCATATATAGGTGCACTTGGATATTTGAAGGGTTAAATTGTATCTTGAGATGCAAGCAATTTTTTTGTGGTCTCCATGTGGATAGGATTCAGTGGGTCTTCATTGCTTTAGAGATCCATACAAATTTCTCACCTAGGATCTAGTTTAAAATTTTCCCCCATTTTGAATATTGTATCCATTCTCATTTCCCTTCACTCTCAAAATGTCTCATTATATAAAATATTTAAAACTATAGAAGTAATTATCATTACAACTATTGAAAAGTTGTAAATTAGATTTTATAATTTAATATGAATGTGGGACTAAGGCATCCAATTATATTCTCATTAATTAATACCCTCGCAACTATTGGTTCCCTTCCCCTAAATAAAAATATTAAATAGTACAAAGAGATTAAAAAACTATATTAAACTTATAGGTTTATGTATATAACCCTACTTTTTGGGAAGGATGGAGTGAAACATAACCCTATAATTTAACAATTTTTGGTAATATTGGTGTATTATTCCTAATTTAGTTAAAGGGTTTGAGTAGTAGAATTAGTAAATAAATATGTAATTATTAATATACTAATTTGTGAAATTTTATTACAATTCAAACTTTTCTAAAAATAGTAATAAGGGGAAGAAAATAAGATTTAACTAGAAATTGATTGATCTAATTGAGACAAATGCTAGATTTCATTGTGTAGGACTAGGACACTATCACAAACTGAGATCTAAACTTCATTTTGTGATAGGATAAGAGCACTAAAACTTGATAGGAGTGGCACTGGTGTAGTATTCCACCTCTATCATTATTTTTCAAAGGGTATGAGATTCTTGGGTTTTGTTCATTATGTCTGTGTGACCTTATCTATAAAGTTTCAATAGATGAAAGTTTGTAGAACTTCCTGTAGAGAATATTTTCTCTTCAAACCCTATGTTCCATTATTCTTTGATGAATTTTGAGAAAGAGGGGGGGGGGGGTGGTGGGGGGGTAGTGTGTGTGATATTCACTAGACGTGGATCCACACCCTTTATGTGGGCATGCTACCTACATACCAATACTCTAAAGAGGGATCACAACATATTTAGTTATCCTACTTGATGTGCTTTGTGTAATTGTGTGTATGAAGATGGAGAATTAAAAACTAGATGTGTTTAAGGTGGCTAGGGGCTAGTATAAGGATTTAAATAAGATTGTAAGTATATTAAATTGTTGTATGCATAAAATAGAGTAGATTACTTAAGATTTCTTACTTTTATTCTTGATTGCGTAGTGATAATTACCAACCCCCTCCAAATGATATTTGAATGGGATTTTATAGGGATCTATTGCTCATGGGTTGAATGAGCTCACATTAGGATGATAATGATAAGGATAGAGAACCAAAAGGGATTGATCATTGAGGCCAAAATTACACTTGGACAAGAGTGCTAAAATTAGATAGGAGTGGCATCAGTGTTATAGTCCTAGTGTGGTGTTATTTTCTTGAGAAGATGAGACTTGAAGGGATTGATCTATCATGGAAAGAGGAGTTTGGCTCAACTAGGATCAGGTTTAGAAGGATACAAATGACTTAGAATTAGTGAAAATGATGCTTATGAGCATCATGAGACTAAGTAAGAGAGAACTATGGGTTGGGTGTCATTAGCCCCACTCAAATTACCAATTTTCACATTTTATATGATTACATTTACCCCCTTTATTATAGTGATGTAGTAAAGTAAAATACTATTATAAAGAAAAAATAGAAAGCATGCCTAAACTTACCTATAAGGGTGGAGATCATGAAGCTATTGTGATGGTAGGTGTGCATAGAGAGATCATGTTGTGAAGTGTGAATTAGGTATGTGGACCAATATAAAACTTATTGTTAAGCTGAGTGATGTTCAATGATATTGAGTAATGTTGGAGTGATGATAAATGTGTGTTGTACCAAGATTAATATCATGAATAGAGATGAGTGCTTAATTCCCTAAAAGTGGCTCAAGAATTCAAAGGTTAGACCTTTGGCTCCATCATCTCCCATTAAGTGAAGCTAGGTGATCATGCATGTGTCAATCAATGTTTGGACTGTGTCTAATCCCTCCAAAGAGATGGGTCAATAATACAAAGGCTAGATAGTCTTTTGGCTCCATTATTGCCCCATAAAGTGATGTTATGTGATCATGAATTTTTTGATTGATGTTTGGACTATGTTTTTAATTACTCTGAATAGGTAGCTCAAAAATACAAATGCTAGCTATTCCTTTGACTCCATCATTACCCCATGTAGTGAAGTTATGAGCATATACTAATATGAAATGTATGTCTTATGAGATGGCTCTTGAATACCATCAATGTATTATGATTTTATAATTTTGGAATGGATATCCAAATGTACGTTATAACTAGGCCACTCTTGGCCACTTCAAAAGATGGAGATTAGGCTTGTATGAAATCCACTCCGAACTGGTGCACTAAGCTCATATGAAAGCTACTCGATAACTTGATAACTTGGGAATGTATAAGTTAGGCTTGTATGAAAGCCATTCAAAAATAATTCCAACCATTTGTAGATGGAATAAGGCACATAACTACCGAGAATGTCTAGGTAATGATAAACTCAAAAAGAAAATAAATAAATGTGTCATTGACATTGCCCCTAATCATTTGTGTCAAAAACATGGATTATAATCTAGAATTAATATCAACTATCATATTTGGAACTATAAATGAGATCCATCATGTCATACATGATGCCTCATATTTCTAGATTCCTTGAGTGAAAGTGTTCTAAAAATTGTTGATTTTGAACTATTTTGGCTGTGTAAAATTGTAGCTAAACCTAATTTTATAACTACTTCTAAAAAGTCTAGTTTTTATGATAGTTGGATAAGAGTGATAAAAGTGGACACTAGTGGAACTAACATTATAGTCTAGGTTGGGTACTATTGTCTTGATCTAAATCTAGTAACTATTTTGATATTCTCACTATCTATTTGGTCTATTCTAACTATTTTGACGTCTAATTGTGTTCTAGATGTGTTGAATGATATATTTTTTAACTTTTAAGAGCTCTAATCTCTTTAATAAAACCCCTATTTGATGTCCCTTCTCTTGAGGGTAGGAATGAAAACCCTAAAATGACTTCCCTCAAAAGAAGGAACCCTAAAAGTGTGTTATGATACAAGGATACATGGTATAATGTATACACCCTAAATTAGTCAAGTAACCACACATATCATATCTTTTCATAGTCCTTTCATAGGAGACTCTGATTGGAGAATATGATCTTTGTTCACATTTCGCCATGTCCTTTGTTTTATTCACTTTGGTCTTGTTTTATGTTCAAGTCACTTTTTTACCTATTTCCAGTCTTCATGAGCATTTCAAAAAGTCATTCCACCTCAATTAGGTTGGTTTTTTAACCCTCTTTTCATCCCCCTAGGTCTTGGGACTGTAGGATAAGAGTGATGGGCCTTGAATATAACACTAGTGCCACTAGTGTCCATTTTTAGAACTCTAGCCTAGGGCCATTTCAAGTGTCAATGATCAATTTCCTTCACTTAATAAGTCTTATCCCCTTTCTTAGCTTCATCATTACATTTTAAAATGTTGGAAAAAATAAAATAAATCTCTCAAATTCAAAATAAAGAGTCTCATATATAAAGGACTTCACAAGGTGTTTTATATCTAGCACTCACTACTTTGGCACATTAGACTTAATAAAAATAAATCAATAGTATATATCATCATTTTACATCACACCTAGACTTGCATGATTGATAAAGGAAGGTCTTCAAGGAAAGTCATTATTTCATCTATCATGCACATTGATTACATATGTTTTATAAGGGAAAACTATATTTGATTTGAGACCCTAGCTTGAGGGTTAATGTAGGTAGTGATCAGGATAACAGGGGTTCTAGATCATGTGATTTTCTTCTCCTAACCTAGTTTTCCCCCCTTTTAATTTTTATGCATTTGTTTTTTATATGTGTGTAGATGAATATAGGGTTTTGGAGATTAAATTAGACCTATAATGAGTTATGTTGTTTTTTAGCCTTTGAAATTTGGTACACAGGCTCACACTGACCTAGTAAAAAAAACCCAAAAAGATAATATCCTTAGGATAATAGTGGTAGATGTTGACTATAGAACTGATGCAACTCTTTTATACTTTTGATGCTCTTTTCCAATCATATAATGAAGGCAAGATCTAGATTCTAGATAATATCCTAGTCTTGCATCTCAATTTCGAACATCTAAATCATCCATTTCAATTTCAATTTATCCAAAATTCAATTTCAATTTTTTGATTTCTAGTTTGTAAATTTATCCTATTCAAAACCATTTTTAGAATTTAAAATTATTTCATAATTTTCAAAAATTCTAAAACCTCAGCTCAAAACCCTAGATTTCCAAACTAGGTCCTCAAACCACATGTTTTCCTCCCTTACAATTTAAAAAAAAATACTTTAGAATTTTTATAAATTATCTAGATGGTCAAAAGTATTTTCAAAATCTCTATGTTCATAGTCATTTTTGCATTTATTTTCTTAATAGTAATTTTCAATATTCTCTTTGGTGAAAGAAATAAAATGGACAGTAAGGCACTTCTTCCCTCTCATCCCATAGATAATTTTTTTAAATTTTCTCATAATTATGATAATGAATGGACACATTTAAAAAATTGCACATTAACTAAAAATGTGGAAAAATATTTTATTTACAATGAATATAATTACTATTGTTGTAATGAGGAATACGATGATAGACGTGATAGTTATAGTGAAGTACAAGTAGATGCATCTTCTTCTCTCAAACCTATCTCTTTTATTCCCTCTTCTACAAAAAATAATTTTGATAAATGGTTAAGGTAATTTTCACCTCATGCTCCTATTTACAATGCACCAAATGAAAAAATTAGTCATGCACTTCCAAGTGAACCTCCTATTGGTGATAATTTGATTTCATGTGAACCTAATTTCTCTCTCTCTCTCTCTCTCTCTCTCTCTCTCTCTCTCTCTCTCTCTCTCTCTCTCTCTCTCTCTCTCTCTCTCTCTCTCTCTCTCTCACACACACACACACACACACACACACACACACACACACATGCACCAAATGAAAAAATTAGTCATGCACTTCCATCTGAACCTCTTATTGGTGATAATTTGATTTCATGTGAACCTAATTTCTCTCTCTCTCTCTCTCTCTCTCTCTCTCTCTCTCTCTCTCTCTCTCTCTCTCTCTCTCTCCAAATTACAACAATATAAACATAATAGAATCAAATTGCTAACACATAGTTCAAATGATACATCACATGTTCTTAACTTTACTATGTCTATAGAATATCTAAATGATAAATCTCTTTCTCTTACATCTAATGAAAATAATCCATGTACTCCATCCATGAATAACATTGATGCACATGATATTAAAATTTCAAATGATACTTTATTGCATATTATAAAAGAATTAAATTATTCTCTTACACCTCTCCCTAGTTACACCAAAAGTGCTAATGAGTATGATAGTGAACATGTAAATTAATATGAAAATGAGATTGATTATGAACAATATTCCAATGATGACAATGCAAGGAACCATGATGATTATTATTCTTATAGTGAAGAAGAATATGCATCTCATGTTCCTAACTCTTCTCTCACTCTCAACGATAATACACTTCCAAATGTTGCTTTTACTTCTATGCATGATTTTATTCCAAATAATGCACATGTTCATGATAATAACACATCTTCTACTCAATTATAATTAAACACACTAAAACATAAATATACTAATGAATCTCCCAAGCCAACCCTCATTATAGTATAACCTACTTCTCACTCTTCACCTAAAAAGAATGGTAGACCACATCCCTCTAGTGAGGTCCAAGTTACCATTATTCCCAAGGTTCAAGTGAGCTAACCCCCTCTTTATGATATAATTACTAAATGTAGTGTTCCCATATTTAAAATTAATAATCAAATTTAATGATTAAATGAACCACTTCAAGATATTAATTTACCATCCTAAGAGATTATCTCCTTAATGCATGCAGTTGGTGAATTAAAACACCAAGTACATCTCCTTACCTTGGAAAATAAGGCCTATAATTCTTGGATGAATGTTAATGATTTACATGGTAACCCTCTTCTGAAGACATTTATAAAAGCTTCATTTCCTAAACATTTATAGATATCATCATTGCCTCACTTGGATGGAACTGGAGAACCATTTGTACACCTTTAGGCCTTTTGAAAGGCTTTACAATCTAATTAGAGTCCTTTGATTCTAATCATGTTATTCTAATATAAATTAGTGTGGAAAACACAAAATTAATTATTTTATCTACTCTCTATTGGCTCCTTATACATATATGATGACTTAGAGGAGGCATTTCTTATACATTACATAGCAAACAGGGGCCCTTATGTCACATATGAGAAACTTACAACTTTACATCATAATACATTAGAGCTAGTTAGTGATTATATCTTGAAATTCAATAATCACATGTTGAGATTGATATACAAACTAATATATATTTATAGATTCAACATATCTTTATTAAGCTTCTTTGCCAACCTCTTTTCAAACATCTACTATATCAAATAAAGTCTTCTTTTAGGCACTTCTACTATACAATTCTAGATTTATAATAGAAATTGGGATTGATTGAGGAAAATTCAGTTGATTAGATTACTCTAGATTTCATAGTAGTATCTATAGCTCCTAGCATCCAACATCCACCATGTCCTAAATAAGATAGAAGACCACAACTAGAAAAATAACCATGGAAGATTAGAGAGCTAGTCTCTAGAGTACAACCTATAATATGTACTATAGATAAAAACATCAAGGCACCACTACAATTTTATTTAGAGTAGGATATACCATTTTTCATATTATTAGCACTTTTATATAAGAAGTTAGTCAAATTATGTTATATTAATTGATGAGATCCACATCTCTTATAAAAACAACCACATCAGCCCTTTTACAACAATCATTATATCTGTGGACATAGAGATAATAATTATTATGGACTTAAGGATTACATTAATAGATATGTTGATAATGGCATCATAGCATTTACACAAGGGGCATTGAGATCTCCTTCATCATGGAACTATAGACATCATTTATCTGTGATTGAGTCATCATAGGACATTCCTTCACAATAATCATCGATCACTCATCATGAGAGAAATATAAGTTCTAGGACAAAGTCTCATAGGAGATCTCCTATTCCACCTTTTTAAAAGGTTTGGAAACTTGTATAGAAAAATAAGCCTACATATGGCACTATAGTCTGAGGAGTACATAGTGCAATTTCATACACATATCCAATAGAGTCACAAGCATTGTAATAGAGTACTAATCATGAGAAACATTCACTACAACTAGATATTTTGAGTCCTATTTCATGTAGCAATCCACTATGGATAATATTAAATGAACCCACATCATATATTATTGCTCATAAGAAATATTCACTATGGATAGATTTTTTAGGTCTTATCTCATGCAGTAATCCACTATGGTTGAGATTAAATGATATTGCATCACAAGTTTTAGTTTCAACTTGATTTATGGCTCAGTCATACACATTATAATAGAGGTTATAAGGTACATGATTACAAATAGATGATCCTTATTCATTGCACATAGTTCCCATTGCATGTCTAATCAAGTTAAATTTTATAGAGTTTTCATGCATAGCTATAGTTAGTACATAATAGATAGTATCAGATACAAAACATAGTCCTACACAACATGAGAAGTATGGGCACTTATTCAGTTGGTTATCAAGGTTTAGTTATTGATATAACATAAAGTGATATGACATATAGTCATACTAGTTTTAGTTCAGAAGCTTCACTTATGAGGGAAACTATGGAGCCAAAGGTCTAGCTAGCCTTTGTATTCTTGAGCCACTCTTGGGGAAGTAATATGCACAATATGATATCTTACATCCACACATACTAACAACTAACATTCCTAACTCCTAAATAACTATCTATAGAAAAATAATAGCTTACAAAAAATCTGGATTTTACAAAATCCTATTTTACCAACATTAAGCCAACTCAACCCATCCATATAGTTTACCAATCTCAAACCAACTCAATTTATCCCAATAATTTCCTAATTTCAAAAACCAACAATTTTTTTGCTCACATATCATCACAAACCAAATAAAGTTCTTTACTTACATACAATTTGAAATCAAAAGCTAGCAAAACACTTATCAACAAAATAATCAAATCACATATCCCAAGTACCATTTTACCAAATGTAGATAGCCTTAAACATCAATACCAAATCAACTATTTCTAATCAACACATTGAAATACTAATATGTTCCATAATCCATAACACAACATGCCTAAACCAAAATCAAACCAACATCCATATGTATAACCAAGTTTTCAAATACATATACACTATATCAAACACAATCAATCATGAATGGGCATCATACCCTCACTCATAGTCTCACTCTCTCCTCTAGTACTAGTTGTATAGTCTAACCTAGCACTTGATGACCTTGCACCTTGTTTCACTCTTGAATGTCTCTTACGATGACTATCTCACACTAACAAGTGACTATTCTCCTTGTACAAGTTTGCATACCACCTCTGAATATCTATGTACTCATCCATAATCCACATACTCATCAATCCATAATTAGGTAGAGACATCATATGCCTATATAGCTCAACCTTAACTCATCTCTCTCTCTCTCTCTCTCTCTCTCTCTCTCTCTCTCTCTCTCTCTCTCTCTCTCTCTCTCTCTCTCATCCAACATATATAGTTATAGCTATAGCATCCCTATCAAAAAATGAGCATGAACATCAATTGTAACTATCAATCACTCTATCAAACCCTCCTCTATAATAACATTAGTAACATACCACATTATCTCTAAGAGTGTTGAATCAATGAAAATCTCCCAAAACCCATCATCTCCACCTCCTCCCCAAATAGGTGCTCTATCTTGAGCACCTCTCACTCCACTTGCACACAAAATTATAAAAAATAAATTATACATACATTTTTAATATAAGCTAAAACAAGCATAAACATGTACATAATTCAAATGTTAATCAAGACTTACCTCCCATCATCTAGATTGATATGAGATCCTCTACTCAGGGACATCCCCTCCACCAATAATATATAATGGATCCCATAAATGCCTCATCCACCATGTAGTATATGCCTCTATGTATCCAACATCATCTAAACATAGATTATCTATAACCATATCTCATACATCCAAAGGTAATGGTGCTAACTCAACCTCGATATGCCTTTGAAAAGATCCTACCCTCACTAGTGCATGTCCACTCCTCACCTGAACCCATATTATAAGGGGCATATCATGTGGTACCCCAAACTATCTAGTCACTTGCTCATAATAGAAACACTCAAACACTTAAACCCAATGGTCATGTAGCTAACAACTAACCCTCATATACTGCAACTACACTCTATCCTCAATCCACCTAGGGAGTCCTTTGTAGGGCCTCCATATGATATCCCAAGCCACCAATCTATCTAAAAATCATCTATAGTGATTTATCCTAAGAGATCAAATAGAAAACATACTCATCCACCACTCTCCAAATGGATGTGAAGGTGCCCACCTGTCCCTCAATAATCCCATTAACTATACAGCCGCTATGTGTTCATAAGCCCAATAATGCAATAAAATAGTTATACTCACACTAGTAATGAATGCCTCTTGAGTAAACTTGTAAAGGTCCCTATATAAGAGGGAAAGCATAGTTCTACCCCATGATAACATAATACCATACACCTCTACATTATGCATGATCTTATGCATCCTATATTCATTCGACACCCCACTCTAATATATAATAAGAAATGATGCCAACAACATAACTAATCACTTTCATAGACACAAAACACTTGAATGTATAATAACTAACAATATTACATCACTATCACTAGCTCTCCTATGTATTCCCAAAGGCACACTAGCAAAGTATAAGGATGTACTCAATAACATTCACACCTATGCCATCCTACAATGTCACCCACCATCCACTAGTTGGTAAATTAAAAATATGGTACACATCCTCTAGAGTAATCATAATCTCTCCAGTAGGAAGATAAAAAGTAAAATTTTCTACATTATACCTCTCACATAAGGTGTTAAATAGGTACATATCCCACTACACTATGCCTAGGTCACACACATGACCCAACCCTACCCTATCCATCACATCTCTCTCGTTATATGACAAATGTAACAATCTTAGGGTCTCCATCACCTGACCTCTATATAACTCCCTCGTTTGTATATCACCCTATAAAAATACTAGCAAGTAGCATATATAATAGTTAACCATGCCAAGGAAAATAGCTAAGTAGCACAATAATAGAAAATAACTCAAAAACTCAAAAAACTAGCCCCAATAGACAATAACACAACAAAAGGTCACTAGCACTGGACAATAATTCTAGAACTTGAATAGTATCACTAAACACTAGACAAGAGCATTGAATCCTAGATAGGAGAACTAGAACTAGTGGAAATTTCCTAAAACGCTTCAAAATAGCTCAAAAACATAAAAAATAGGCTTCCAAATAGGCAAAAATCACATGTTTTAGCTACTCACCAGGGTAATCTCCCAATTAGCCTCAATCTAGGCTTCCAAATACTCAAATCATTTCATATTAGGTGATCATATCCTCAACATATCTCTTACTCTAGAGCTCTAAATCTTAACCTAGTCAATGCACTAATGAATAGAGAATCAAACCAATTCTCATATATCAAACAACTTTCTCATTCACAATAAAATATCATTTTTCTTATAACTTCAACCCCATAGCTCTATTTTACAATCCATTATGTTCCATATAATCATAACAAGGATACCTTTGATATAACATGATACTTTCTCTATTAGTACATCATTTGCTTACTATGGCACATAGATCTCTATACCAATTTTTTACCCAAACATACAATTTGGTCCTAAGCAATCTAAGACTCATTCTAATATCAAAAATTTTATCCTAACCAATAAGAAGATCATTCAACTTTCAAGACAAATTATTCTAATCAATCAAGAAACTTTTCAATCAGTTCAAACTATACCAACCTCACTTCTATTATTATGCCACTAGTCATCACTTTTGGGACAACCTCCTCTATCATAGATCTCATCCCTCTCCCCAAAAGGGGGCATCATTCCTAATATTCCTATTCTTACACTTATCCAACATGCCTATCCACTCTCATATATGGATACATTATGGTTCATACACCTCTAATTTTTAGATTATAAAATTTAGCTCAAATTGGTTGAAACATATAGTGATTTAGACTATATGGGTCACTCATCATGGTTCTTACACCTTGAGTTTTCAGATTATCAAATTCAACTCAGATTGGTCATAATATATAATGATTTAGACTACATGGGTCACTCAACCTGGTTCTTACACCTCAAGTATTTAAATTATCAAATTCAGCTTAGATTGGTTAAAACATATAGTGATTTAGACTACATGGGTCACTTAGGATGGTTCTTATACCTTGAGTATTCAAATTATAAGATTCATGTCATATCAGTCAAAATATATAATGTTTCAAATTACATGGGTCACTCAACATCACTCTAGACATTCAAAGGGGCATACCTTTAGTTTATAGATACATAGATTAGTCAAATATAGTGGTTTATATTATGTGGATTCATAGTGACTTTGATATAGATTTAGACCAGATACTATATTTGGGAGCATATATATTACTACACATCTCATACATATAGTTTCATATAGCATGACATAATTGCAAGACCAAATAATAGATTATAAGCATAGTGCATAGCACATTATTTTGATGGGGCATGGTATAATAGGTTATATCACATGTGGTTATACATATTATCAAACTATACATACGCATCACTCATATACCAAATTTAGGGTCATGACATATATTTTCATGTTCTTCATCATCTAGGATTATACAGATTAGAATGACAAAGACATGTCATTCTCTTCTTACATATTTACTAGTGTTTCAAATTACACCTATCTATACCTAGGTTGTCACCAAGTTGAACTATACGATCATTTGTAGTGGTTGGTCCATATCATTACCTAGACCTAGACTACATGAATTTGTGTGGGATAAAGGCTAGAGATTAGTTTTAGACCTCTAATCACTTCTCAGTTCTAGTTTAAATTTTTAAGAGTTGGGGCATGGTAGATTTTTCTCTTCACAACATACAAATTCTATACACATATTCTAGATTAGATGATTTTTTGTGGGATAGAGGGAAGACATTGGTTTTATACTTCTAAGCATTTCTCCTTCTAGTTAGATTCAACATAGAGGGGAAAACATTTCCCTCTTTCTCCATGTTATACAAATTCTACTTCCAAATTTAGTATAGGGGGCATCCATTTTAGGGATTCCTTCTTTCTCTAGGCATTATTCAACTCTCCATCCACTTCCCTAGCTAGGAAGTGAGTTGGACTCTTTTTTAGCACACTTATCTCCATGTAGGTAGGTTTAGGTAAGCATTTTCTTTTCTTTCTTTTACTCTAATACTTCATTTAATTGCATCACTAGATTAAAATGTGGGCAAATTTATACACCCTAAATTTGTCAAGCAACCACACATATCATGTCTTTTCATAATCCTTTCATAGGAGACTTGGACTAGAAAATATGGGCTTTGTTCACATTTGGCCATGTCCTTTATTTTATTCATGTTGGTCTTATTTTAAGCTTAAGTCACATTTTTACCTATTCCCAATCTTCCTAAGCCTTTCAAATAGTCATTCCACTCAACCAAGTTAGGTTTTTTATCCTCTTTCCATCCCCCTAGGTCTTGACTATAAGACAAGAGCATTGGGGTTGGACTATAGTGCTAGTGCCACTAGTGTCTATTTCCAATGCTCATGTTTAGGGCCATTTTGAGTGTCAGTGGTCAATTTCATTTGCTTAATGATTCTTATCCCATTTCTTAGCTTCATTCTTAAGTTTCCTAATGTCTACCAAATGCAAATAAAACTCTCAAATTTGAAATAAAGAGTCTCATTTATTAAGGACTTCACAAGACATTTTATATCTAACACTTACTACTTTGGCACATTAGGCTTATTAAAAATTAATCAACAATATAGCTTAGCATTTCACATCACATATAGACTTGCATGCTTGATCAAGGAAGGGCCTAGGTGAAATTCATTCTTCTATCTATCATGTGTGTTGATTATGCATGTTCTCTAAGGGAGAACTACATTTGATTTAAAACCCTAGCTTAAGGCTCAATGTAGGTAGTGATCAAGATAGTAGGGGTTCTAAATCATGTAATAACTGTTCCCCTAACCCAACTTTCCCATTTTTTATTTTGATGCATTTTTTTTGCATTTTTTTAGATGAATATAGGGTTTTAGATATTAAATCAGACCTACAATGCGCTCTGTTGACCTTCATCCTCCACAATTTAGTACATAATCTCAAACTGACCTGGTAAATAAAACCTAGAAAGATCAGATCCTCAATAAAGAAAGGCAAAGGTGGACTATATCACTAGTTCTACTCATATCCACTTTTAGTGCTCCTATCCAATCATAAAATGAAGACCAAATCCAAATTCTAGGCATTGTCTGAGTCCTGCATCTCAATTTCTAGCTCTTGAATCATCAATTGTAGCCTATTTTTAAATAAGTTTATTTCTCTTCCTCATGTAAATTACTTGATAAAAATCTATATTTTACCATATTAAACTAGATTTTTCCCTTACTTCAAACACCTTATTATTTAGAAATTAAAAACTAGTTTTCCCAAAAATAATAAAAATATATGGCAATGATAATTGATAAGATATCTCAAGATATAACATGATTTTTATTAAGAGATTGTTAGATCAATAGGGGTATGCCTAGATGGATATAACAATTTATTAACATGTGCAATGTACTAAATTAGAAATGAAAGTTTGGTTAGTTGTTAGTTAGAGGGATAGAGCATGATGTCCATGGTGGCATCCAATAAAGTGAGATAAATGCATGATGTGGATCATGGCATTGCAATCAATGAGAAGAAAAGAGTTAACAAGCACACAAGGCAAGAAGCAATAATCATATATGGGTGGACAAGGGGATACATAAAAAAGGGATATGGGCACATATAACTCATAATAAAAGGCAATCATATAAGGCATGTTCAAATGCCATATACACATACAATTGAAAAAAGCAAAGCTAGTGTGGAAGCCACAGTCATATATAAGAGTACAAGCATAAGACATTGGAAAATGTCCTAAGGAATACACAAGACATAGAAGTAAAGGACATTGGAAAATGTCCTAAGGTGCATGCAAGAGATAATTAGGAACTAAGAAATGCAATCATATCTAGCCACACAAAGTAAGAAAGGAAAGCTTGTAATAATTGGAAATACAATCACATCTAACTAATCAAAGCAAGAGGTAACAAATGTAATACATGTTAATATAAGACTATGTATAGAATAAAAAATACATAAATGCTATATACTACTAAGTGTCTATAGAGTAATCTATGTAAGCTAGTAAATAATGTATATCAGCATGATAACTAGAGTGTGTGGTGTAGGAATGACATAACTTGGATGGTGTAGTCATGTACAAGATGCCCCCAGTGGGTAGATATATCAACACACATCTTAATGTAGAAGTATGATGCCCCTTAAATGGGTAGAGTGAAGTAATTAAAGAGCTAGATGTCACTACACATATTCAAAGAAGATCAAGTGAAGCATGGTAATGTAGATAAATTGATAAATAATAGCATACAATAATAAATGTTTGTCTAGCATTGTAGTAGAAGTATAAATCATGGATGATGCATACAATTGAATTTTTTTGGTGTTTTTGAGTTATTTATATTTTGATAAATTTGAATGTTTTTTAATTTTTGATATAAGCTATGTACAATCAAGCATAATAAATTATGTATAGGTAAGCAGGGAAAGGATGATACTAATCGATGAGTCTCATGGGAGACTACCTATGATGGTGTTCTATATCAAATAGAGAAATTATGTATTATCATGAAACATAATATAAATTCTGAGACTATGGCTCTAAAATCCATATATACTATAAATGTTCTAAAATATCTGAATTAGAAACCTACTATGGGGTCCCCTTATAACTTAACAAGTGGATACAACTATAGGGCTCTTAGGGACCAATACGGTAGTATAAGTTCTTTAAATATGTGATCTATGAGTAGATGCATGAGATATCAATGATACTACCCTGGGTGTGAACACTGTAGCTAAAATCTATCTTAAATATTGAATTTATGGAGGTGTATGAACTCTCTGTGATGGTAATGGATACCTGAATTATTTCTAAATCAGAACTAGAGGAGGAACTATAACTAGTAGTAAAATTGAAATTGGTTGTAAAACTAAAAATGGTAACTACAAAGTAGAAGATGGCTTTGAAGTGGGGAGTGGTAACTCATATTGAACCCCACCAACTATAAAAATCTAATTAGCATGAATGAATTTCACACATCTATGACCTATAGAGGGTATTGCTCAAAGTTTATGGATCCATGGTCAACGAAGTAACATATCAAAAACTCTTGCACTAGGAGTAATAGTGAATGGTATGACCACATGTGTTGGACCAACCTATGAAAGAAGTATGATCTCACCCAATGAACTCTATATGTGCCCATTGAATCTATTCATAACTATGTTCACCAGAGTAATATGCTACTTGGAATATCCCAAATGTTGTAATAATTTCATAGTACACATGTTCACACTGGATCCATTATCTATACAATCAATATGAATAAGATGATTATGAATGTAAGTTATAATAAAGAGTGCACAATAATCTGAATCATCCTCAATGATCTCCTCCTCTGAGAAGGAGATGAAAGGTCTAGCTTGAACTCAAGAATTGTATACACCAATCATGTTGTTCAAAATATGTGTCTCAACTAAAGGTGACCTATATGTATTTGGTGGAATATGTGCATGATATACATGGTGAACCCCTGATGTGTCCCCTATGTCTTGTTTATAGTTCTAAGGAAAGGGATATGAAAATATTTTCAAAGCTATCTTGTGTTTTCTTGTGTCTAGTAGTGATAGGGAGACACTCAAAAGTAGCCAAGGAGTTATATGCATCTAAGTAGAAAACATAAAAGTAGGATGAAATGCATGAAATGTGAGTGATGAGTTGTATAATAATATGTTTATAACAAGCATTCCATAGAAGAGATATCAATCAAGGGATAGGGAGCCTAAATTTGTGCATAAATGCATAAATAAATTTGACATGTACTATGACATTTCTAATGTGTTAGGCATGATAAACTTTTAAAAAATTACACATGAGAGATAGAAAGGAAAGGATAGATAACATGAAATTATGCACAAATGTATAGAAATTTTTTACATGTATCATAATAGTGGTAACATATTTAGCAAAATGGATTTGGAAATTATTCTACATGAGTGAGAGAGAATATGCAAAACAAATATTGAAATCTTATGCATTTTTAACAATAAATGTTGTAATATCATCCTTTATTATGAAAAATAAGCATGAAATGTAAAGAATGAAGATTTGTACTAACATATGATAAAATTCATCATTCATGTACATGATAAGACCAATGATGGTCACCTTATTATTAACACTAAATGTAAGAAAAAATTGTAAATAAGTGAGATCCATTTTTGAAATCTGATTTTAGAATGTAAGGTGATATCTCAAAAAGCATTAGGACCTAGTGTATGCAACTAGGCTTTGAAAGATAATTATTTGAAAAATTTAATATGAAAATTTGAAATTAAAGGTGAATTTATGAGTTAGATATGTAAGTAAAAAATAAAAAAAACATTGGAAAATTACTAGGGAAATACTAGGACCTAATATAGACAACTAGGGTTTGAAAGAAAATTATTTTAAAATTACTATAAAATTTTAAAATTTAATGCTAATTTTATTTTATTATGTAGATAAAAAATTATAAAAATATAGGAAAAATAAATAGTAAATTTACCCTAAGGTTTATAGGTTTTTATATGAAAATGAAGTTAGGTTCACCAAATGATTTAACAATTTTGGAAATATTGGTGTATTATTCCTAATTTAGTTAAAGTGTCTAAGTATTAAAATTAGTAGATAAATATGTAATTATTAATATACTAATTTATGAAATTTTATTATAATTTAAAATTTTATAAAAATAGTAATAAGGAGAAGAAAATAAGGCTTAGCTAGAAACTTTATGATCTAACTGAGATAGAGGCTGGAATTCACTATACAGGACTGGGACACTATCACAAACTAAGATATAAACCTCAGTTTATGATTGGATAGGAGTTCCAAAACTAGATAGGAATGGTACCAGTGTTTTACTCCACCTTAACCACTATTATCCTAATTATTTGACATTTTAAGGTTTTGTTTACTATGTTTGTGTGAGCATGTTTGCAAAGTTTTGATAGTTGGGAGTCCATAGAACTCTATGTAGAGAAAATTTTATATTCAAACCCTTTACTCCATTATGATTTGATTAATTTAAATAAATAGGGGGGGGGGTTAGTGTGTGTAATATTTACTGGACATGGATCCACACCCCTTGTGTGGGTACACTACCTACATACCAATACTTTGAAGAGGGATCAAACCATATGTAGTTCTCCCACTTGATGTGATTCATGTAATTATTTTTATGAAGATGTAGAATTCTAAACTAGATGTGCTTGAGGTGGATATGGGTTGGTATAAGGATTTGAATAAGCTTATAAGTATATTGGCTGGTTATATGTAGAGAATAGGGAAGATTACTTGAGTGTCTTACTTGTATTCTTGCTTTCTTAGGATAATTTCCAACCTCCTCTAAATAATCTTTGAGTGGGATTTATTAGGGAGCTATTGGTCATGGGTTTAATGACTTGCATTAGGTCAACAATGATAATGATATGGAACCAAAAGGAATTAACTATTGGGACCAAAATTAAACTTGAATAAGATCATCGAAAGTAGACAGGAGTGGCACCAACATTATAATCCTAGTGTGGTACTATTGTCCTAAGCAGATGGGACCTAGGGGGATTGACATGTCATGGAAAGAGGAGTTTGGATTAGCTGGGATCAGGTTTGGAAAGCTAACTTTGATTGGGAATTAGTGAAAATGATGTCTATAAGGGTCATGAGAGCAAATAAGAAGGACCTATAGATTGGGTGTCGTTCGCCCCACTCAAGTTACCAATTTTCACATTTTATATGATTATACCTTAATTTCCACTTTATTTTCACCATGTTTTTCTAGGTAGTGACTATGCATTTTGCTTTCTAAAATCTTGTTTATAGTATTTGCATAGAGGATAAATAAGAAGGGTTTCATTTCCTAGAAAAATCAATGATGTTAGATGTGGATGCAATTTTTTAATATACAAGTTTATGTTCTTTGTTTTCCTTATCATCATTATCTCATCGAGATTCCCTTTTCCCACAAAAGGATATTTGGGCTTACACATTCATGAGATAAGTATATATGTTTGTTTTTAACCCTAAAATTTATAATTTGGTGGGTATAGGGTTAACAATATATAAATAGTTCAAGTAAAATGGTGATAAACTAATCTAAATTAATCCAATTAATTCCAATCTTAGATAAATGAATATTATTAATGATAATTCTAAGATATACTAAATATAAAAATATTGAATATTAAAGATTTTTAATAGATTGAAATACTAAAGAGAAATGATACTTAGTTGGGTTTTAAAATGTGTAGGTATATTTAGACTCGAAACATGATTAAAGTATATATCATAAATATTCTAAATAATTCATTAAATTATAAAAATTATACTTCTATAGACATGAAATATACTATTAGATCTGGACACTTCCATCAATGGTAGTGTTTAACTATGACACATGTCTAGTAAGAAATAATGACTAGATCTGGATGTGATAACTTCATTATTTTAGGTTATTTTTTCACTTTATACTGATATATTTAGATATTATATAGATTTTTTCACTCTTCATTGATTGATCAAACCCTATCTCTTCACCCTTCATCACCTTTGGAATGAATTTTCTAAAAATGGGTCCATGGGCTCATGGTGTTGAGATATACCCAAAGATCCCTTTATCAATAGGTGTTGACTACATATCTAATACTCGAAGGAGTGCCTTAGATGTACGCATTTCTCCCATATGAGTGGGAAAGTGTGTACATAAGAGTCAAATATACTATATGATGACACATGAAGTTATCTAGCTTGTAACATGACAAATTTATCTCTTAGGGTACTCTTTATATACTTCAAACTTGTAATGTGACATCTTATATTCTTGTTATGAAAATAGGGATGAATAAGTAAAAATAGCTTGTTTTTGCAATTGATTTTTTAGCTTTAATAGATGTTTTATTTATATTTTTTAGATGAGGAATGAGAAGGATTAGTTGTATATTTATACCACACCTTTTTAAAATATCTCATAGTAGGGTTCAAAAAGATAAATAAGTTGGCCAATATGTTTCA
This sequence comes from Torreya grandis, assembly GCA_037957365.1. Taxonomy (NCBI): domain Eukaryota; kingdom Viridiplantae; phylum Streptophyta; class Pinopsida; order Cupressales; family Taxaceae; genus Torreya; species Torreya grandis. Next base: position 252,321 of record JARHVA010006791.1, read on the forward strand.
AAACATTTTCATATTGAATTATTTTTGTATACTAGACACTAAATAAGGATTTGGAACTACCATTGGTGGTAGTGTCCCTCTATGAGTGATAGTGTCAAGAAGGATAGAAAATAGATATGGATCTAAAATTAAAAATAAAGGATGTGTATAAGGTTTTAATCTTTATGTGTAGTACATGGAACTTGGGTCATCATAATTATATGGATTACACTAATATATAATAATTTAGGCTTAATGAGATGGTGAATACAAGCCTTTTGATATTAGGGAGGTCTAGAATTGAAGGATAGATCCTTGATTTATATTTTTCAATTGTGCAAGATTGAGACGCTATAAATCTTTAGTTTTACTATCTATATTTCCCCCCTTTAATCTAGTAATGCATAAGGATGAGCGTGCTAGGTTAAAACATATAAATGTGTATATGGGGATGTATAACACACCTTACCTTTGTTTGATCCCACTTTGAGTGCCCTGATGTTGTATGACCTATAATAAGAGCATCTTATAGTATAAATTAGGGCATAAAATTTGAAATTTGAAATAATTGAAATGTTTGAAAAGAAAAAAGTGGACAGATGTGTGTTGACGTAACTATGTTTCCACTTGATGATTTGACTTGGTAGAGATGCTTCCTTATGAATCATTAAAGATGGAATAGGTTTAGAAATAAACCTTATATATATTAGAAGGTATTGTGCCTCTAATTTGGTGCAAGGATGAGTTTTTACATAACCATTGAGATCATATATCTCTATCACATAACTCAAGTATGAATATATATAATCTGGTGAGGGTGAGTGATTTAATCATCTCATCCTATAAATATGGTGATATTAGATGATTTAATGAATCCAATATATAAATTTGGTGAGGTTGAATGATTTAATTAGTTCAAACTATAAAATGAACCAAACTACTATAAAAGAAAAGGATTTATAATAGTATATCCTGGTGTAATCAGTGCATCCTAGAGACTAGTACAATTGGTAAGTTTTGTAATTTTTAGTGCAATATCATGGAATACACACCTATAATATGTATTATATAGAGTATATGCATCATAAATCTTGAAAAAATGTTTGTAATCTATGCCAAATTAGTGAAATGTATAGAATTGTCACCTAAGATTATATATGAATCATGGAACTAAACTAGAGTTTGTGCAAGTGTGAGGGTAATGTATTTTATGATATGGCCCCATTGAAGTATGGAGATACTGAGTAAGTGTATAACCATGTAGGTCATGTTTTTGTGACATGCTACCATTGAAATCTAGAAACTGTGAAGTTGTATAAATGTAGATATCCTATTTTTATGACATGTCCCCACTAAAATTTAGAAACTATGAAAAATGTATAGGTTGTTATTATTTAACATGTCACACTGATATTCCCACTTTTTGAGGTGAGAGAGATACAAACCAATATGTAAATTATATTAAAAAGATAAGGTAGTTGTATAATATGTTCATGAATCATTTAGCATATAGGGTTAACATCTTGATATATATATATATATATATATATATATATATATATCAATTAGGTTGATTGTATGTGATCACATCAAGTCATGAAGATGCATGATACAAATCATCATAATGTCTAGAGTGTAACATTACAAGCTCAACAAATAATCAATAACACAAATAATATTACTTAATTTAACACAAAATAATGGTCCAATGATACCTCATACAATGGGAAATTTCAAATATCACACAATCAAAACATATGACAAATTTAAATATCCACTCTACATAGAATGACATAGTCAAATATCCAACCAACATACAATGGCATAAGGGACAACAAGCAAGGAAAATATTCAAATGTTCCATAAGAAGGACAATATCAAGAAATGCAATACACTAAAGGAAGTGAAAAATAGATTAATCATAAGCATATTATAGTATTTCCTACATAAATGTGTTAGAAAAAAATGTTATGTAGTATATCATTTTATGTACATTGTGAAATTTATGAACATGGAAATAGATATGTGTAAGTGTTAGCATAAAATATCAAATAAGATAATGTAGAAATGATCATAAAGTATATGTAACATGTATCATTCATGATCAAATAAGGTAGATGCCCCTAACATATTATATGACATGGGTAGATGAGAGGTCTAACATATATAAGTGCATAGATCGTGCATCTAGGTATGCATGTATCACAGTCAAATATGCATTAAACATATGTGTATATAGAAATGAAATGATATGCTATATATTAACATAAATAAAACAACATATATCTAAGTGATCAATGGTATTGGAATGATCTATCTAAAAAAAAATTCAACCACTTATCTTATAATATTTAACATGAGTTGACTATAGTGGACTTGTGCAAATCCAAATAGTGAGATGGAGAAAGATTTGCAACATATCTATAGTGGTGGATAACATTATCTAGATTATTTCAACATAATTTTCCAAAAAAAATAGTTGGCTAACATATTTTCATAGAAATTACACCCTAAGGTGATGCATAATATATGACTTGCTTTCACAAACACATTTGAATAAATTATAAATAAGGGTGCGTATATTGAGAAGGCGCTTATTACCAAATACTTTATCAAGATTTATTCATAGTGTCAAATGTAAAATCAGACCCAATCACCTATTCATACTATTCCAATAGATAAACCTAAAGGGTTTAATAAGAACAAGAACATGGTGGGAAATAGACTAACTAAATCAAGACATGTACAAATAGAGTAGGCTCTACCAGATCCAAATGTATAATTGACTCCACCTAATCCACCAACCAATTTAAAATGAGTCCCTCCATAAAGGGTATTCAATAAGAAATACATAATCTTTAGTAAACTGGGAGAGCTTGTTGAGATAGTGTTCCAAAAGCTTGTAGTAGCTAGTTCGATTGTATACTCTATACTAAGGCCATTTCCTAAAGATCAACCCAAACCCAATTGGTATTCGACAAAAAAAATTTGTAACTTTTCATCATGTTTCTGCTCATGTTTTTTAAATATGTGTTCAATTGAGACATATCATTAAATATTTGGCTGAAATTTTTGCATTCAAAATCAAATTTGCCTCATAAAATACTAATCAGGATATGGGCATCTACAAGGAACTCTTTCCTAGACATAATAAAAAATCAATAAGAAATAATTAAAGTGAATGATAGAATTAGTAATAGAATCAAAACCAAGGTTAGAATAATAATTAATATGATCATAATTAGGATCATAATACTCTTGTTAATAACCTAGGTTACAATAAAATGCCTTATGACTATAACAACACCATCAAGCACATTTCAACAAGCCAAATTACCACTATAATTTTTAAAACCCATGAGTTATCCCATGCTTCTTGAAGTATTAGACCCATTATTATAGGGTCAACACCCTCTCCTCAATTAATTATGTTAAATTAAAGCAATTTTATTGCACCTTAGTTTACATAGGTTACTATTTATAGACCCCCTTTTAAAATTATAATGGCTCCTTACCGATTTAAAATTATACCAATGTAACTAGATGCATGTGAGTCACCCTCTAAGGCCATTTGACTTCATCTTCTAGTTATAATGGCTCCTTTCCACCTCTATATTTTTCAATCACAACTAGACATTAGAGAGTTACCCTTCAAGTCACTTTGCCCTCTTCTACCACTAAACGCTATGTAAATGTTATGCCTTCATATCCAAAGTTAAACATTGTGCCAACCAAGGCTAAACCATCTATTCCTAATATTTAAAATACTTATAGTATATCAAACCAACTAAGTAAAAAACCTACATAAATTTTTATCTTAGATCTTTTATGTATGTCTGAAGTCCGTAGAACTATTTTGAATGACATCCTTCAACAATCTAGTATTCCCCAAAACATTAAACCTAAAAAATTCCAAAAACTTGTAAGGATTTTATATTCATTTTAATAGCTTACCTTTGATAAAAAATACCTATGCACTCTTGGTCCTAGCCATAACTAACCCTTGTGTACTGAGGTCATGATTGAAAACCATAAAATAAAATGGGTTTTTATAGATAATGGTTTAAAATTGAACATAGTATCTATCAAACTAGTATAGATATTCGGTTATATTTTGGAGGACATCCATCTAGAGATGATCCCCATAAAGGCATATGATAATATAGAAAGGGAATTTTCTAGTACTATTTGTTTGGTAATCATTGTTGGGTCTATGTCCCATTATATTTTATTACATATTATGGATATTGAGCTACCTTATACCATAATTCTTGGTTTTCCTTGGATCCATGAATTACAAGCTATCCCATTCACCTTGTATTAGTACTTCAAGTTTCCCTATTATGGGGTTGAGGTCACCATTCCTACCAATCTACAACCTTATTAGTATTACAAACATCTAGAGGTTAAATATAAAAATCGTAACTATTATATTGGTTCTAAATTCATTTCAAAGAATAACAAGGAAATAATTTAAAATCCACAAAAATATAATTATATCAACCCTAGTGACCTTACTTCTACTTCAACTAATCCATTTCTTGCAACTGTTTCAAAATAGGTTGTTATAGAATATGCAGACATTTTCACATATCATCTTAAAGTTTACTTTCATATTGCCAAGTTTCCCAAGTCTCCCAAATCTTTTGGTAAACCCAAACCTTCCAAAGTCCCTTACAAACCCAACATGATTTGTCAAAATAATAAAGATACATACACACCACAAATGGTATTTGTACCAGCTACTTCACCAAGTTGAGATCAAGATGATTTCATTGAAGGAGGTTGGTTATATTATGATAAAATTGTTGATTGTTTTCAAAGTCCAAAATATCCTATCCCTAATTAGATTATGGATAATTTGGATTATAAAAGAAAAGGCCTTATCCCATGAGTGTAAGGAATCATGGAACCTTTATCAGCTAGTAAATCTAACTTGAATTAAAGTATCAAATTTATACCACTTGGGGGTGACCTCATGGATTTTGATAGTGATTCTCCTAAATCAATGATTGGCAATACTCTTGGAAGTGACATAGCATCCCATTATAGTGCTTATAATGAGCTTGATGATGTAGACTTATTTTATTCAAATTCCATTATGACCATCACACCCTATTATTCCCTTTGCCTTCACCATCAAGAACCAATTAATTATTACTTTTAAGATTTTATCATATGCCTTAATGAATTATAGATTGAAGAATCTATTACAAAGTATATGGGCCTTAGAGATATATTTCCAATTGGTGATCATAAGAAAGGCTTTTATTTTTCTTTGGATCTTTCTACCTTATTTAGAAAGTAGGCAAACTTTCCTGGTCATGAAATATATAAAACATCAAGATCCTCAAGTGAAAATATATTTGAGGCACTTGTTGGTTATGGAAGTAGTAAATAAAAAGATAATCCCTCGAGTGAAAACATGTTTTAGGCACTCATGGACAAGACATTTTTCTCATCCCCAAAGAACACACAAGGTCCATCAAGTCTTAGCTCCACAGGCATTACTAGCATCAAATTAAAATAATAACAAGTCTTTGAGATTCTTGATATTGACTTTATTGAGATATTTGTTAGTTATCCATTACTTGAATTGGTAGATTTAGAATCATCACATTATCCATAGCTTTGGGAGGAACCACAAGAAATTATAGCAAAATAAGAAGATCATGATCATACATTGCCTACTATTCTAAAATATGGTTCTACGCTTCTTGTAGAAAACACTAATGAAGTAAACCTGGGAACATTTGATGATCTCAAAATTGTTTACCTTAGAGGTTCCCTCACTGAAGAGAAGTGAGATCACATTATATCCATTTTGAAGTATTTTATTGATATATTTGCATGGACTTACTCTGACATGTCAGGATTAAACCTTGACTTGGTTGTGCATCACCTTATTGTCTGTCTAGATGTCATACTAGTCAAATAGAAATTGAGGAAAATGCATCCATGCATAAATATTTTGGTAAAAGTAGAACTAGATAAATTATTAGGAGTAAGATTCATTAGACTACTAGACTATTTTGAATGGCTATCAACTAGTGTCCTAATCAATAAAAATCCATAGGGTATACATCTTTGTATTGATTTTAGAGATATCAATAAAGTGTGCCCCAAAGATGATTTTCCTCTACCCAACATTGACATGATTATCAATTCTATGGATGGGTATGAGATGTTCTCCCTTATGGATGGATTTTTTTGATACAATCAGATCAAGATAGCTCAAGAATACCAACTCAAAAGTATGTTCACCACACCGTGGGGAACATATTGGTATCAAGTCATGCCATTTGGCTTGAATAATGCTGGAGCCACTTATCAGTGTGCTATGAATATTATCTTCCATGACACAATGCATGATATTGTTGAAGGATATGTTGATGACATCCTAGCTAAATCATGAACATGTGATGAACATCTTGATATTCTATGAAGAATCTTTGAGAGACTTCATGAGTACAAGGTTTGACTGAATCCCATAAGTGTGTCTTTGGCATCACTTTCAAAAAATTGATAGGGTTTATTATATCACAAAGATGGATCAAATTAGACCCTTCTAAGGTTAAATATATAGTTGAAATGATTCCAATTTCAAATCTTAAACAACTCCAAAGCCTACAATGAAAGATCTAGTCTATTTATAGGTTTAGTTCCCAATTGGAAAATATGTACCTCCCATTTACACATCTTTTGAAGAAAGGGGTCATGTTTTAATGGGATCATGAGAGTTAATTAAAATTTCAAATATCATAAAATATTTTGCCAACACTCTAGTTTTTAGACTGCCAACACCTAGATAACCATTGCTTCTTTATATTCTAGTGACTGAACATGCACTATGGGCACTCTTGGTCTAACATGATGATCAAGGAGAATAATGTGAAATTTTTTATTTAACCCACACACTAGTGGATTATGAACATAATTATATGCCTATTAATAAGGCATATTTAGATATGGTTTTCACATCCCAAAATTTGTGACACTATATGCTGAACAACAAAACCATTATTATTGCTAAAATGGACCCCCTCAAATTCTTATTATCCAAATCAACTCTCATAGGCCGTATGACCAAATGGGTCATGATATTAAGTGAGTCTGATGCTGATTTCCATAATAAAAAATCTATTAAAGGGTAGGTTATTATTGATTAACTTGTATAGGCCCTTATTATAGACACCAAACCACTCAAATTAGACTTTCCAAATGATTCTATTATGATAGTAGAATAAGTACAACATGAATCTAAATAATGGAAACTGTATTTTGATGGTTCCTTCACTTATTGAGGATCTAAACCAACATTTTGTTGATTAAAATACAATGGGATCTTATTCCCAAAGCATTTCATATCAATTTTCATTATACCAATATTATGGCTAAGTATGAGGCACTTATTATAGGACTTTATCTTGTAGTATAATGGGATATCCAACATTTAATGGTTTATAGGAATTCAAAATTTATTATCAATCAAACCACATATTAGTATCAAACTAGAGATGATAATATTTTACCTTAAAATCATATTTTGGATAATCTCAAGACTCATTTTAAATCTATAATATTTGAATAAGTACCATAGGCCAACAATAAATCTGTCGATGCAATGGAAACAATTGGGTCTGTGATAAAAATTGATATCAATATTAAAGAGTATAATTTTATCATTGAAAATATTATACAACCTTCTCATGTCTTACTAGATTCATAAAGGGTATGCATCATTATTGGTCCTAATCCCCCACCTAAACTACCTTAGTTTCAAGGCATTTATAATTATTCTCATGACCATATTTTACACCTGACCTTTCCAATAATCATCAAAAAAAAAATATTCATCACATAACCCATTATACCCTCTTTATAAACATGGTTTATTATAAATGATATGATGGAATGCTACTTTGTTGTTTATCTTTTGGATAATCCATGTTATCACTTAAGGAAGTTCATGAAGGAATGTGTGGGGCCCACACCAATGGTGTAGTCTTAGATAAAAATATCTTCAGAACATGTTGCTATTGGCCTATAATGGAGATAAATCTTGAAATTATGTGAGGAATTGTATTACATGTTAATAACATGGTAATTTGATACATGCACCTTCATTACCACTACAACCGATCACTACACCATGGCTATTTTCTATATGGGGCCTCAATCTCATTAGGAAAATTAACCCCATATCTTCTGATGGCCATAAACATATTCTTACTACTACCAAGTATTTTATTAAATGTATTTAGGACATACCTCTCACTTACATCATCAGGAAGTAGATTTTTAAGTTTATACATTACCTTATCATCTGTTGATATGGTATCCTACCATGCATTATATCCAATAATGGTGGATTATTTGTAAATAGAGATGTTAAAAATCTTTATGAAAAATTCAAAATCAAGCATAAGAAATCCACACCATATAACGTACAAGTCAAAAATCAAGATGAGGCATCAAACAAAACCATTGTTACACTAATAAATAAGATTGTAAATGATGTTGACCATAATTGGCACTTACAAATTTTTCATACCCTTTGGGCTTATCGCACTAGTCATCAAACCCCCATAAGACCCAATCCATACTCCCTTATTTATGGCATTAAAGTTATTATCTTCATTAAGATTGAGCTACCTTGAATTCAAGTTTATTTGGAGAATATTGAATATGATGAAGATTATAGAGTTTATAGGTTGAAAGAACTAGAACTCTTTAATGGTAAGCATTTTGCTACCCTAAAAAACTTGTAAGCCTATCAAAATAGATTATGTAGAAGCTATTATAAGTACATCCTCCCTTTAGATTTTGATATTGGTGACTTTGTATTGAAATAGAATCAAAATAACGAAAATGTTAAACTAAATAAGAAGGGCAAGTTCTAACCTAATTAGCTAGGGCCATATGTCATCACAACAAATTATGGATCAAGTGCATATTGACTGGCTACTCTAGGTGGTGAATAACTTCTATATACCATGAACATTTTACATCTTAAGAGTTCATATGCTTGACAAATTTTGAACCGTTGTCTAGAAAACCTCTTACTTAGTGGAAACTTGTGCTAAAGTCATTTTCTCCCACTATTATATCTTGGACTATCATATTTTGGACCATATTTATTTTGTCTTGACCTACTATGTACCATTCTCAAAAAAACCATATTCTTTTTTGACTCTGGATAGTTGAAGCTTTGGACCATTGGCACTCTGGATCATTTATGTTCCATCTTGACTCTTATTATCCCACCCTAAGCCATCCTCTTTTTGGACCCTATTCATTCTAGACCATTCTATTTAGAACCACATTATTTTTATACCCTTGGTTATTTTATCCTAAATACTTTATCCCTTGCCCAATTATGATGATGATTATGACTCATAAGCATTCTAGACACATTTAACACTAGTTATACAAAGCAAGCTAGTGTGGATAGTATTTTATACCTTATTCTTAGAGACAAGTGATCATGAATATATCAACACATAGTTTTTTTCTTATTGAATGGTTCTTCAAATTTATCTCACACTACATACTATTCTATTATTATTTTTCTAATGTTTGGTAGGCATTGTTTCCTTAGTAGGATCTCAATCTCACTGATTTATGAGTAAGGCCATTGCAGATAGATTTAGTTTTTATTAGAACTTATACTCTTGGATGTGCATCTCCTTTCTAGGTTCCTAATATCATTGTTTATATTCAAGATCCACATTACAGTTAGTTTAGTTGTTTTAACTTTTACCTATAAAAGTGAATCTCTTTAGTTAGTAGTTCCTTGGGCCTTTTATTAATATTTTATTTTTTTTGCTTATTCTAAAAACATAAAAACATTATAAAATGATTGATAAAACAAATAAAAACATTATCTATCACTTTTGTTTATTCTTATTCGATGCGCTTGCCATTTCGAAAGTAAAAATTTGATCACTCTCATCATTTTGCAAGCCAATTTTCCTTATTTCCTCTTCAACATCAACCATGTTTTTTTATCATCAATTTTATTCTATCCCATTTCTTATGAGAACTAAATTTTGCCTAAAGTTCATGTTGGATATTACATCTATGGAACTATGTAGGTAGGGTCCACTTGTATTTTACATCTAGAGTCAGCTCGACCACCCACTTTATTTTATTCCCCCCCCCTGCCCACCATTTTTTTTGTTGTTTCCCGATTACTTAGGGGAAAATTTTTGTCCTTTATTCTTGTCACACTATTGTAGATAGTAATGCCTCTACTCTATGTGCATGAATAGTTATTTTACACTTGCACTAACATTGTGACTAACTCTTATTTGTGTGTGTTTATTTTATTTTTATTGTTGTTTTGTTCTCCTTTATTTTCTCTCCAATTATTTTGTTTTTATGGTTTTTTTAATTTTTATTCTTTTGTTATTTTTTCTTTTTATTCTTGGTCTTTTGTGTTATTGTTTTATATTATTGTTTTATTTTGTTTTATAAGTACATATTACTACTACACATAGATATTTCTTAATCATATATTGCTTTCATGTTGTTTATTAAGCTATTCTTTCTTTGATTTTATACATTCATTTTCCTACTTAAATCCTGATTCTTCAAATCTTGATTTTAAGTTAGGTTATATTTATGCTTTTTTGTCTTTGTTTTTGTTTAAATGTAAATAGTTGTAACTCTAGTCTTGGTATTTTTTATCATTATACCTAGTTATAAGTATTCAATTTTGAACCACATCATTGTAATTTAAATATAATGTCATTATAGGACACTCGTGTAAATAGTTGTAACTCTAGTCTTGGTAATTTTTATCATTATGCTTAGTTATAAGTATTCAAATTTGAACCAAATCATTGTAATTTAAATATAATTTCATTATAGGACACTCATACTTATGATGCATAATTTCAATATTGCTATAATAAGCACTATGTGCTTTGGTTTCCAAGTCCGATAGTTAATGTAGCTCTAAAGATCAACTCTTAATGAACCAATGAAACTATACACGAAAGGATTCACCCCCAACTCTATGAAATACATGCATCTCTTAGAATACATTATGAGTTAAATTGAACATTGGTCTATTTTATTCTATTCTTCATTCCTCATTCCATTTTCTCCCTCTTCTGGGTAAACTACATTGGCTTGAAAGTCCATTTAGACTATAATAAACATTTGGATACATGACATATCTCAAGTTATCTCAACCACATTTATTATTCTATTCATCTCTTTTATCACTTTATGCATTCTCGTATGCCTAGTTTCTTATGGCTTTTTTAGTCCTTAAACCATCACATCTATGTTTTCACCTGATCATATTTAATATATGCATTATGTTATATCCTTAATCCATGATTATCTATTTTTCCTTATTGGGGAATAATATTTAGAGCAATCACCAAATAAAATTAGCCCTACTAGGGCACAATTCCTTATCAGTAATAAAAATAAGCCCTACTAGGGGAAAAAATGGTTTATCAATTGATCAAATTCACTTTGCTAGAGCACACTATTATTTCCTTTCTCTGGATAGATGCTCTCATTTTTCTTCTAATTCCACGATATGTAGATTTTTCCCTCATTCTTTTAGATTTTAAAGTATGAAACTTGTCTTGGGATTGACCATTCTCTAAGCATGCAAATTGTACCTTCTTTTAGGTGTGTTCAAAATGTGTTGCTTATATTTTTGGATTGTATCCTTCCCACTTACCCCCACCTTGGGGTCCGTTATATTACATTATGTTTTTAAAATTTAGAATCAACACATGTAAGTATTATCTCAATGTGGATTTAATCTCATCCATGGGTTAATTTCAATCTTTCTCTCTCTTTTTGATAGTCCATCCTCCTCTTTCATCCTCATATGTCCCCTCAAGTGGTCATCATGGGTCATTTCATTCCAAATTTTCCTTGATAACTCTTTTCTTTAAAAAGATATTACTTTGCCTGAATGCCTCACTACATCTTCTCAAAGAGGGTAAAATGTAAACATATAATTCTTAACATCATCGTGTTTTAATTGTTCATCTTATTTTAAAGTTACTTAAATTCAAAAAATAAGCCAAATTCACTTAAACATGATAAATGGTTCGAGCTTATCAATACAAGTGTTGATTTAGGCCAATGTATTTATGAATAGGGCAATTTAATTTATGTGATTATTAAATTTTCCCAAATCATTTTGAGTCAAAATGAAAAAAATGCAAATTGAAGCTATGAACCACTAAATTCTTCTCATTCAAAAGCACACAAAATGTGTATATTTTAATTCATATCGATAATGTTCTAAATGGGATATTGGTCTATATGTAACTACCACCTTAATCTAATTATACTCTATTAAAATTATGACCCAATAATTTGAAATTTTTACTAGTTTGATTAAGTGGATAACCAATTTCTAAAGAATTACAAAAAAATTAATTAACCTCACACAAATTAATCAAATCAAAGGCTTAAGTGGTAAATACATGAAAGTTATTGAATATTTATTAATTAGAAATTGATTTCTAATATCTACATAATTAGATGACATCGTTTATGGGGTGGCATCCATAGGCCATAAATGGAACAAATATCATGTTTAAGGCCTCCCATGCCTCTTTAATGCCTCTTTCTTCCAAATATTAATGGGGAAATTTATAGATTGAGCCTTTAAAATTTAATTAATTCATGGACACACATATTAGTCTCAATATGGATGGTCATGGTTGATTTTTATCATTTTCAAAAATATATAAATAAGAGATCTAGGACCACCATTTATAAGCTCCTTTAGTTTAACCTTATTATGCATAATTCTCTCTACAAGTAATTTTTTATGGTGTGTTATTATGCTTAATTTTCAATATGATAGCTTCACTATAGGCATATATTTGATCAAATATAGTGAGCCTAGTTTCATTGGTGCACTTGAGATGTTGGAGGAGCATTGCCACTAATCATTACTAAAAACTTGAGCATGAAATCAAGGGGGAAATCATGTTTAGAGCCAAATTTGGAGGTGGGATGATCTTAGGGTTATGCAGGTCTTTTGCCTTATTAAGCGTATTCCCAATAGTATTAAATGGAGAGAAGGTCGGTTTAATATTATTTTTCTTGATAATTTTTTCCAAAATATTTGTAGTGCCTTTTATGTATAAAAGAGAGATTCTTCCAATCCTTTCATCCATTTTGAAATTAGGAAGTATGGCTCTACAAGCCTTATTGATGACTTTCTTTATAGAATTATCATGATAATTATTCATTTTAAAAACACTGGATAAGTGTTCAATTTTTTATTCAAGATGAATCATATCTAAAATCCTCATAGCATGAGTGACAAGGGTATTGGAAATAATAATTTTATGAGCCAGACAATACTCAAAATCTGCATGCAAATATTTATCAGTATGTGTTTTGTTACAAAAAAACCTAGTGGGATAAAGAGCCATCAATGTACTTCTTGATGAGGACATCTAAAAAGGGAATTTGATTATTATCTTCAACCTCCATCATAAATTTAATAAAGTTAAATAAACTATTTAAAAACTCCAGAAATAATCCAAAATTTGTCTACCATGTAGCTAATTAGTAAGAATATAATAAATAAAATGTTTCCACCATTTAGTCTTAAAAAGAGAAGCAAATAGGGTAGATGCCTCAAAATGTTCCATATAAATATTATCAACCATAGGATAAATAGATGACACCATGGAAATACCCTCAGTTTTTTAATATAAGATCCCCCAAAACTAAAGAAGGTGGATTTTAAGCACACTCTAACCATATTAATTATTTCATCATTAGTAAGATTTTTTATAATGAAGTATGAATCTTGGTAAAGAGGGAGACCACATTGAAACTTACTAGAATATCATCCTTATCAACCTTGTTAAATATGATATCATTAATGAAATGGGGATAATTTTTGAAGAAAGAATATGAATGATCAATGAGGATTTTAAGTTTATGAGAGAGAAATTTGGTAAGGTTATAAGAAGGCAAACCTATGGTATTCATGATAGTTCTCAAAGGAACAACCTCTTTATGGATTTTTGGAAGACCATAGATCTACGAAATCAATCATATCTAAAATCCTCAGAGCATGAGTGATAAGGGTATTCACAATACTAATTTTATGACCCATATGATGCTCAAAATATACATGCAAATATTTATCACTACATGTTTTGTTACAAAAAACCTAGTGGGATAAAGAGCCATCAATGTACTTCTTGATGAGGACATCTAAAAAGGGAATTTGGTTATTTTCTTCAACCTCCATCATAAATTTAATAAAGTTAAATATGATCTTTAAAATATCTAGAAATAGTCCAAAATTTTTCTACCATGTAGCTAATTAGTAAGAATATAATAAACACAATGTTTCCACTATTTAGTCTTAAAAGGAGAAGCAAATAGGGTAGATGCTTCAAAATTTTCCATAAAAATATTAGCAACCTTAGGATAAATAGATGATACCATGGAAATACCCTCAATGTTTAAATATAAGATCCCCCAAAACTAAAGAAGGTGGGTTTTAAGTACACTCTAACCATATTAATCATTTCATCATAAGTAAGCTTTTTTATAGTGTAGTATGAATATTTGTAAAGAGGGAGACCACATCAAAACTTACTAGAATATCATCCTTATCAACCTTGTTATCTCTCATATCATTAATGAAATGGGGATAATCTTTTAATAAAGAATATGAATGATCAATGAGTATTTTAAATTTATGAGAGAGAAATTTGGCAAGGTTATAAGAAGTCAAACCTATGGTATTCATGATAGGTCTCAAAGGAATAACTTCTTTATGAATTTTTGGAAGACCATATATCTATAGAATCAATCATATCTAAAATCCCCATAGAATGAGTGATAAGGGTATTGACAATACTAATTTTATGAGCTAGATGATGCTCAGAATCTGCATGCAAATATTTATCACTACGTGTTTTGTTACAAAAACCCTAGTGGGATAAAGAACCATCAATGTACTTATTGATGAGGATATCTAAAAAGGGAATTTGGTTATTATCTTCAACCTACATCATAAATTTAATAAACTTAAATTTGTTATTTACAAACTCTAGAAATAATCCAAAATTTGTCTACCACGTAGCTAATTAGTAAGAATATAACAAACAAAATGTTTACACCATTTAGTCTTAAAAAGAGAAGCAAATAAGGTAGATGCCTCAAAATGTTCCATATAAATATTATCAACCATAGGATAAATAGATGGTACCATGGAAATACCCTCAAATTTTTAATATAAGATCCCCCAAAACTAAATAAGGTGGGTTTTAAGCACACTCTAACCATATTGATTATTTCAATATTAGTAATATTTTTTATAATGAAGTATAAATCTTGGTAAAGAGGGAGACCACATCGAAACTTACTAGAATGTCATCCTTATCAACCTTGTTATCTCTCATATCATTAATGAAATGGGGATAATATTTGAATAAAGAATATGAATGATCATTGAGGATTTTAAGTTTATGAAAGAGAAATTTGGCAAGGTTATAAGAAGGCAAACCTATGGTATTCATGATAGGTCTCAAAGGAACAACATCTTTATGGATTTTTGGAAGACCATAGATCTACGAAATCAATCAATTTTTTAGATTTTTTTTTAAGGCTATCATCTAATGAGGATATTTTTAAGGTACTTTCCACATCCCTTATGATTTTATTGCTAGGATCCCTATCAAGTTTTAAATAGTTATTGACAACATCCAAAATATCTAACATATTCCTCTCATAGTTTGATGAATCCAAAACCACTGTGGAATTCCCTTTATTAGCTCTAAGAATGGTAATATTATTATTAGCTCTTAGACTCTTGATCTCAAGTTCCTCAATTCTATAAATATTTAACTTAGTTGGATTAGATTTTTTTAAGACTATAACACATTCTTGACTTATCTCTTCTACCAAATTAAATGGATGATTTTTGATGAAATCCTCAATTTTATAAATTAAAGATTCATACAGAATGTGATTAGAAGCCACAATAAAATTCAAACAAATCTTTGGATGCCACATAAAGATCATAATTAGGAAGGACAATCACATTATTTTTTTTGTGAAATGATGTGAAAGGTTGTTGAACATTATAAGAAGAGTTAAACTTCTTTCTTTGGTTCATCAAAATTAAGCTTAAATCACACTGCTTGTTTCTAGCTAAAGATGCCTCTAAGTAATCCCAAAGATCACAAAGAATAACCTTCACTAGATTCAAGTGAAGATTAAAGAATTTATTAGATAAGTCATGAATAAGGCATTTAGATCACTTAAGCTAAAGTAGATAGTGGATAAACTATCTAGCCTCAATGTTTTGTGATTACGATGCTAAATATTATGTTTTAACACAACAAATTTTGAAATAATACCCAAATTCATGCATATTTTTAGAAACTCAAAATTAGCTAATATGTTAATCATTTTTAATTATATATTATTAAAAGACCTGACATCCTCTATCACCTCTATTCAATGGAGGGAAATAATGAGTTGATTCATAACTATAGAGTAGAAAATAAAACTACATTGAAAGTCTTAAAAACTTTGATGTTTTGAGCCAAATACTTGGCCCATGCTTAGGAATGTATGCATAATAAGATTTTTTTTATGAATTGAGAAAATAGATGGAACCTAACCACATAAATAATAATGAACATGAAATCATGGTATAGGTTAGCCACAAAGAAGATAATCTAAGTATGATTAGTGTTGTGATTTTTGCTACATTGAATAGTGGATTATTAGAGGCAATTAGGGCCAATTTCATCCCCTTTAACCTAGTTATGACTATATGATGTGATTTAGGGATAAATTAGCTCCAATTTCATCATAGATTGAGCCAATTACTCAACTAGTGTAATAGATGATGTAATTTGGGACACATTGAGCCTTTTCAACATAATTATAACTCTATCAAATATGATTTGGGTTAAATCATCCCAAATGTTTTCACATAATAATCTAAAGAGTTGATCGGTTTAATCATAGTAGAAATTAGGGTAATTTGATATGCTTCAACCTATATGTCACTATATTATGTTATTAAAGGCTCAACTAGATCTAAATTTTAACTCAAATTGAATCCATTAGAAAATTCACACAATCAATGTTGTCATTTGGGAAAAATTACCCCTTTTAATCACAAATTTGATTATATGTGATGTGATTTGGGGCTCATTCCATGCCAATTTCATCATGTAATGAACCACATAGTTGATTAGTTCAATCACATATGTAATTGAGGCAAGTTTTAACTCCTTGAACCTAACAATGATAATGAGATGTTATTTGGGACAAAAAAATGTTTGTTTCTATCATGGATTGATCAAATTCTTTAGATACTATAATTACTGACATGATTTGGGCCAAGTTGATCCCTATGAACTTAATATTAATTATATACATGTGATTTACGGCTCAATTTACCCTAAGTTTATCACATATTGAGCTAGTTAGTAAATTGGTGCAATCAATGATACAATTTGGGCCACATTGATCTAATTTTAATCCTAATTCTAAGTATAAGTTGTGATGGATCTATTAAATTAATATAAGAGTATTAGAGATTTATAGGAGTTATAGCATGTATTAAGGAAAGTGTATTTGATATAAATTATATGCATTATAATACTTACAAATTCCTTTGAATAATAATATAGTGAATGTAATGACATCATTATTTTGTCATATTGATAATTCTATCTTGACAATTTTTCTCTATCATTTTTCATTCTACATAGTGTTGCATGTTTTTTTAAATAATTTCATAGATGTCCCCATCCTAAAAAAATATGTCTTTTTATAATCATGGATAACAAATTTCATTCTAAATCCAATAAAATGTTAAAGTGTGAAATTATATATTAGTTACAAGTTTTGAGAAAAAATCAAAGGGAACAAATGTAAGACTTAGTGTAAGACAAGTTACATTTATTATCCGTCATGAACTAAATGTCATAGGTAATGATGAAATGAATAGTGATGATCAATTTTTACATAAAATTATAATTGTCAATTTTGATATCATACCAAATTATATTTCCAGTCTATATTAAAATTATGATTTTTTATAAATTTGGTGATGATAATAATATGCATGATGATTTACCCCCTAAAAATGAATAAAATTACATCAAAACATTCAATGATGAAATTAGAAATAAATAAAACTGCATAGAAAAATTCAATAGTGAAAGTAATAATGAAGTAAACTATACAGGACCATTGAATGAAGATAACAATATGGAAAGACCAAATCAACAAATTTTATGTCGAATATACATCCACGTATTTGAATTTGATGAAAAAAATATGAAACCAATGCTTAAAAGATGTCTGACCTCCATTCAAGAAAAAATTAAAAAATAATTTGAGATAATTACTTTGAAAATTTAAATGATACTCTAAGATGTCAATTGTTTATTTCACTAATGAAGTTATCTAAGATGAGACTTATAATGAACACACTAGGACTAAAAATATATAATATTGATGGTCAAAAAAAAGGAAAATTTTGAAAGTATACATAATTCATAGTATAATATAGGTGTGAAAAAATTCACCAAATATAGTAATGCTACTCGATGTGTAATTAAAAATTGTATAGTAAGTAGTCAAATATGGAGAAAACACTTGATTAGAAAATTAAGTAGAGCACTGAACATAAACCAAAACGCAATAATTTAAGTAATTGGGTGATGTAAAAGGCTTGAGGATGCCAAGAAAAATGACTTATGGGAATTATTTTGTAGGCTCCCATGCATATCCAAGGTAATATATAATTCTTTCAAAGATTTAATTGCATAGTTTTGGTAAGACAACACAAGGGTTTCACCTAATATAAAAGATGTAGTGAAAATAAGAGTTGGTTATCATAACCATAAATCACATTTGAAACATTTATGTGAGATGATATAAACACAATTATTCACTAAGTTTTTAAATAAATATTCTAAAAACTCTATTAATCAAAGATCTTTTGATATGACTAGGCCCTTATATGTTAAAATAAATTACACACACACCACTTGTTATTTTAGGCATATCTTGAATTTTCAAGACATTATGACATTTTTTTAATGAATGTTGTACTTTTCATAACAATTTTTTGAGGAATGTGGAATGGAAGTTTTACCAAAATAAATAAGAGAATTTATTCCAACCATTTTTTGGGAAAGACTGCATGGACAACTTTTTTACAACAAAACATGTTTGGATGAAACTTGCAATAGTTGCAATTAATTTATAAAATTGAAAAAGTGTATCCATAAGAAGAGTACAAGTGGAATTGGATAATAATTAGTTGGTATAGAAAATAAAAACTATGGCATATAAATTAAAATATGCTAACAAATCTAAAAAGCATGAGCTTTCTACAGAAATAATACTTATTTTAGAATTTATGGTCAAATTTAGGGAGGAAATTATTTATGAGTATGCAATTCACACATAGATCGATGGTTGGATGAAATATTTAAGTTAAGCAAGGACACATTCCCACTTGGTTATATTATATTAGAAGTCATAATTTCTAAGAATTACACAGCGCAACCATAAATGGAGGTTTAGTCATAGTAATATAAATCAATATAGGTTTCCGTTTTCATAAATTTACCTGTTAATATAGATAAATATATAAAAATATTAAGAAATTATGATTTATATGTTAGTGATGATCGATCAATATCTATAGAGTATACAAAAGAAAGTTTTGAAATGTTCTATCAAAATTTGAATAAAAGCAATATTAATTTCAATCAACATTAAATTTGGTGAGATAATTTACACATCATAATTTAATAACACACAAATTTTCTATTGGTTGACAAAGATGCATGTGACCACTAATGTACAATATATTTTGGAGTTTCACTAAGGATAGTCATTGAAAAGTGGAGATTGATAGTGTAGGAATAAGTGAGAAAATAACCCTTACAAGGGAGGAGTTGAAGTTATAATATGATCTTGGTTTCATTGATTTAAATACCATTATTAAATGTTGTAATGAAAAAATATCCCATGGTTCTCATGAAAACTCATATTCATAAATATTTCTAGTTGATTTAAGAATAAAAATTAACAAAGTATAAGAATTGCATGACTATAACATGATTAAGTGATCTCCACTCATTTTTTAGATTAAATTTAGGTTATTATAAACTTCATACAAGGTAGATGACATTTATTAATTATGCATGTGTGGAATTTGTTTTGAATGAGTGTGAGTTACAAGAGTGGGAGGATGAATGGAGCTATATACCTATAAGTCTAATTGACACATATGTGTTTCTACAAACATTAATACTTATGGATATTCCATCATCACATCAATTTGAACATAGATATGATCTACTAAAACCAAGTATAAGATGAATTTCTATAATTAATATATGAAATTATCAATCATAATGTAATAAATTAATATTATCTATCAAAATCATCATTAAAAATTTATTATATTTTGTGATGCATGAAATGTTTTTAAAAATATTTAAAATGAGGTTACATAAGAGTTAAAAAAATATTACTTGTGTTGGTGCATGGAAATACATTTTTGACTTCCCTAATCATAGATGGGAAAACAATGACTATCCCACTAGGTCTGTGGTAGTTAACTAGAATCTAGGTATGATCAATGTTTTGATTTTTGATACATTGATTAATAAGTTTAAAACCATCATCTTTATTAATATCAAGGGTATTATTTTCAACTATGGAAATTGTAAATTGATTATTCAATGTATCAAAAATCATAATGTTGATCATACATACCTTGTCTTCTTTATGGCCAACCCATACCATAATTTCATGTTCATTATTATTTATACAATTAGGTTGCATAAATTTTCTCAATTCATCAAACTTGTTTTTCCTATTCTATGTACTTGATTGAGGATGGGCTAAGTATTTGGTTTGAAATGTCAATTTTTTAAAGACTTTCAACACCTTTTTATTTTCTTCTATGTAGTTATGAATCAACTCATATTTTCTCTCCATGAAAGGAAGAATTGGAGGATGTCAGGTATTTTGAGAATCTATGGTTAAAAATGGCTAACAGATTAGCTAATTTTGAGTTTTTAAAAAGATTTAATAATTTCATTATTATTCTAAAACTTTATGTGTTAAAACATAATCTTCAACATCATAATTTCCAAGCATTGATAATGAAAAATATCAGCATAACCCCAATTGTTTTAAAGTTTTTGATTATATACCATGTAGTTGTAATGTTTATATCAATGAAACTGGTCAGTCTATTTAGGTTTGAATAAAAGAACACTGTGCTAATCTCACACATAATTATATTAAAAAATATACTATTGATAAACATTAAGAAATCATAGGCCATCACATATGCATGGACAAGGTTAGTGTCAATTCTAGAGAAGGGTTTTTAAGACTTTCAACACATTTTTATTTTCTTCTACGTAATTATGAGTCAACTTATTTTTTTCATCCATGAAATGAGGCATTGGAGGATGTCAGGTATTTTGATAATCTATGGTTAAAAATGGCTAACATATTAGCTAATTTTAAATTTTGAAAAATATTTAAGAATTTCATTATTATTCCAAAATTTTATGTGTTAAAACGTAATCTTCAACATCATAATCACCAAGCATTGTAAGGAAAAATATCCACACAACCCCAATTGTTTTAATGTTTTTTATTATATACCATGTAGTTGTCATAATGTTTATATCGATGAAACTAGTCACTCTATTTAGGTTCGAATAAAAGAACACTATGCTAATCTCACACATAGTTATATAAAAAAATATGCTATTGTTGAACATTGAGAACTCATAGGCCATCACATATGCATGGAAAAGGTTAGTGTCATTTGTAAAGAATATTTATATTTAAATATAAGGATATGATAAGTGGTTTAAATTGAAAATAATATCCTCAATATTAATAAAGTTTATGGTTGGAAGCTTAGCGTAAATTAGAAACTGATTATTCAATGTATCAAAAATCACAACATTAATCATACTTAGCTTATCTTCTATGTGGTTGACCTATACCATAATTTCATGTTTATTATTATTTATATGGTTCGGTTACATCTCTTTTCTTAATTAATCAAACATATTTTGACTATCCTACTTAATTTCATAAGGCTGGGCCAAGCATTTGGCTCAAAACATCAAAGTTTTAAAAGACTTTCAACATAGTTTTCCACTATTTTGTAACAATATATTTGCTACTCAATAGTCCACATTCTGGCTATGAAAAAGATGGCACCATCTCTAGTGTAACAAAAAAAATTACATGTATATTATTCAAATGTATTTGTAAATTAGTTATTACCTTTTAAAAATAGGTATTTTAAATTTAATAGGCTCAACAATTTTTTTCAACATGTCAAATATATAAAATAACTGCAAAGGTGTTATCAAGGTGTTTAAACCATATGTATGCATCAAAAACTCATTAGTCAAAACCATATCATATATCCATCTAGAAACACCACCATTGTTTGGCTACATAAAATATTCCTCCTCATTTGAAGGTTTAGTTCATATATCACCATAAGATCTGGACTAGTTTGGTTGGGAAACAATGCTAGTTGAAACATCCCCATGTCTATGTTTGATAACATAAGTATGGGAAAGATAGATCATATGCAAAATAAGGGCATCATTTATCACCAATAGCATCTAAAAAGTGTCAATATATAAAACCTCATTTACTACATAGGGAATTATCTCATGCTAAATTAGATTTTGGATACATACTCTTATAATTCTATAATGTGCACAATGAACACATAGTTTATCCTATGCACAACCCTTTTCTTGGCCTTGCAAATATAAGTAATAAAAATAATTAGAAATTCCATTTATGATAAAATAAAAATAGATTTTTCTCAAAATATTAAAATAAACCTCATGGTTTCTAAAAAGTGAGTGATCAAATACCATTTAACATTGACCCTAAAATTGTGTCTAATTAAATCATGGTGGTAGTAGTGGATTGGGAATTGTTTATATAATAATAAAGTGAACACATTGGTTCTTGGATCAATAAACATTGCACATTTTTTTATTTTTTTTATTTTTCTATTTTTCTCTCACACCATCTACTAACAATTTCTTTTTATAAAATTCATATTTTCATCTCTCTATAAGTTACCCATCTATCAAATTGACTGCTTATAGAGTCAAATTTTCCTAGGAGTGACTCTAATGTATCCATCAAATAAATATGGATTGGGTTGGTCAAATGGGGGTCCTTCATTGTCATAATTAAAATTTCAATCTATATATTTTTTATTATATGTGTGTCCAAATCCTCCTAATTACTTATGGGTTCTTGTGTAATTATATGAGGGTTAGGAAGGTTTTACAGATTTCAATCTTCATCTTAAATTTATAAAATTTAATATATACATGGAGGGTTTTTTTAACCTATACAAACTAAAAAATTGGTTTTAACAAGAAAAATGTAATTAATTTTTTTAATAATAAACTTGTTTATATTTGGTATAAAATTTTTCTCCTTGCCTCTTCTATTGCACAATATTATTGACTATCGAACTCATCAATATTTTCATGTGATCTAGAAAGACCTTTTCAAGGTGAAATCATTGTTTTGTGTAGCGTGAATGTAGGGCTTAGAATGAAAATATTATTTTATATAAAAAATATTTATTTTTTTCCTTATATATAGCACAAATACTACATATGTGGTATAATGCATATGTGGCAAAGAACTTACACTTGGTATATGCTTGTTATTATTAATATTACCTAATAAAAATGCATATAGGTTATCTTAAAACTATGTACATGTTTAATCTAAATTCGTACTGTATATTACAAATATAGATCTTAAATAGAAACATAAGAAAAATCAAATATCCTACTATAAATATGACATAACCACTGATTGATCTAGTAAAATAGGATTTTACCTTCAATTACAATGAAAAAATCCTTTTTTGGGTAGATGAGCTCATGATATGTATATTTGTGGTTGATTTAATGGACTTGTGTTAGAATTTTGGTAGCATGAGGTTATGGAGGATGATTGATTTCTAAGAGATAATATGGATTTTCCCTAAGGCCAATATGATTTTTGTTCATTCTCATACAAAAAACATGATTCTAAATTCATGATGTGTAAATGAATGGAGAAAGGCTGAATTTATAGATTCTAGATGGGGGAAATGGATAGTTGGGATTAATCCTGATTTAATTGGTATTTTTTATTTTTGATGGGTAATATTGGATTTTTATTAGAAGGATTTGGGGAGTTGAATTATTTAAAGAAGAGGTTGATGATGTTGGTATATTATTTGATAAGGAATGGGCTTGATTTGATTCGAGATTGGCAGATTTTATTTATTATTTGTATATATGTGTTAGATTTTATTAAGGATGGATTAAATAATTAATAATGATTAATTAGATAATTGATCAAAGGGGTTATGTTAGTGTGATTAGATAGGATTTTTTTACTAATATGGTAATGTAATTGATTATGGTGGTTTTAGCATGATCTAAATGACATCATGTGGCATTATTGTGGTGATGTTAGGGTAGACTCATTAGAAATGTGTTGACAATATGATTAAGGTGGATAAGTTAATGATGAAAAAAAATAAAATGGTGATGACACTAGGGTGTATACATTTTCCCCTCTATGAAGAGGTCTTGTGACTATAAGAGTCAATGAATTTTAAAATAATGTATAAAGATAATCAGGCACAAGTGGATTCCCATAGTGGTATGGTTGATTATGGATATCAACCCTCAATAATAATTATGAGGATTAAAGACACAAAAATTCTCTTGAAATAAGGAGAGGAGTCAAAATGGGAGAATTATGGGTAAAATGAAGTATTGTGGGATGAATAAATAGAAGGTGGGGGGAGGTAGAAATGAATGTTAATTATGTATAGTTAGCTAAGATGAAAGTTGATTATGTAATGATCAATGTTCCTAATCTTGCATGAAACTTTAATTGTTTGATCAGCATGATACTTACTATAACATATAATAAGATGCACCATGACATAGATAACCATGATGGAATTGTTGTAATATGCAATAGGATTGACAGAAATGCAAAAAATAAGAAAACACCAGAATAATTAACAAATAAAAGGAAATAAAATAAAAACACTCAAAATCAAGTAATGTTTTGTCCCTTATCAAGTTAAGACATGATAATGATATGTTTGATGATGATATGTTTTATTTTCCCCAATAAATGATATAATAAATGGGATTGGATTGAGAAAAATATATCTTAATAAAGATGCAATGTTTTGTTTAAGTTAAAGAAGGATTTTAATAGGACTAAGGATAAGACATGTTTTTTTCATTCTTTTGGTTTTATAATTTTTTTTTATAGATTTTTGACAAATCACAAAGATAAAAGAAAAAATTAATGCCAACTATAGCATCAGGGATGGAGGTGTAACGGATTAAATGGTCCATGGATTTAGTATCATATGTCTAAGGACACCATCATATATGAATCATGTGCTTCAATCATGAATGTTCCATTCTGACACGACACTAAATTTTTCTCTAAAAAATATATTGTATACCAAGATATTTAGAAAAAAACATGCCTCAAGACTTTCTACATGTCCTTATCAGGGTCAAAAAGTGGGAAGGACATTCATGATGGGATGGTGCCAAATATGGTTCAATATGTCTAAGTTTATATGCAGTGGGCTTGTTCCCAAGTGTATTGTACATGTAGATAATATATTTCTATACGAGCTAAAAAATTATTTTCATCACAGTAATTGTTGAAGGTTCCATAAATATGGTTTTCACCTTTGGATGATTTTTTTCTCTTTTCTTATTTTATTTAATTTTTAATTTTAATTTATGATTTTTTTTATTTTTTATTTTTTTAAATTTATTGTAGTAGTATTAGATTATTAATGAGAGAAATAACTTTAAGTACATGATTTTCATGGTTTCATATAGATCTTGTCCATATTGAGTGGCCAACTTGTTTGTTCCTGACCCAAACCTCATGATGATGACATTGGACCTAACCAATTAGGCTCAAAATTTCATTTCTTTTCATTTTCCTAATTAGCATTTATTTGATTTTATTTGAGGTAAATATCACTAATTTAAAAATCTATAGCCTTAATGCACTTTTTTTTTACCTCTTGATGATATGCCTTCAGATGATCTAATGCATTGGGCCTTTTTTCATTAAGATGTTCCATTCCTAAATCTATGTGACTTTGTATTATTCATCATCAATTATATTTTTTTAATGATATACAAAAAGAGGGTATCTCTATTTTAACTGTTCAGATTTATTCATCTCCAAATATAGGGGATTAGGGTGTGGCTCATGCTAGTGTATTGATAATAGTATGATAACACCATAAGGTAGGGTAAAGTTGAAGATGCCAGTTCTAACCAACATCGTTAAAAATGTTATTGAGGTTTTTAGTGAGGGTTTTACTAGAGGATGTAGCCTAACCATTGCCTTGTGGATAATAGGGTGTATATTATCTATATTTGATGTGGAATTGATCATATATGGATTTGAATTATTTTGTCTTGAAGGACTTATCATTTTTAGTGATGATGGTGGAAGGGATCTTGTAATGAAAAATTACGCAGTTAAGAATGAACATGGATATCTATTTGCCCATTATGTAGGTGAAGAGGATAACTTCTAAAAATTTTGTAAATTTTCTAGTGGTGATGGTGATGTTATTATAACCATTAGATGAGGGTTGATTTATTTTCTTAATGAGATTGAGACCCCTAGATGGATTAATGATAATATGTAATTTTTATGATGCTACAAGGATTAGGTATCCATGTTTATGACATGTAATATAGTTTATGATGTATTTATAAGTATTTGCTTCTATGGTAGGCTACTATTATCTAGCTCTCAATATTTTCTTGGCTAGGACTATGACACTGGTATGTGTTCCATAGATTATATTGTGGGCATATTAGATTGTTAATTTGGCTTCTTCCAAATTTAAACATATCAATAAGGTTCCATCATATCCCATACAATAGAGAGTTATACCAAGGATGGAGAAACATATTATGTATTGTATGAAGTATTTTCATTATTTTCATGAAAGGATAAGAGGGAGGATTTGATCATGGAGATAAGTATAGATGTCATGATAACAAGGGTAACATGAACCAATAATCTCACACACCTCTTCAAAGTTTGAGACATTTTATGATGTGATCATTAGTTTTTCAAACAAGAATTGAATTTGTCAGGTGTCCTTTGACATCTAAAGGATATAACTAATGGTGTCCATGGCATTTTAAAAATTATTTCTTATTCTTGAGACTTGTTTAAATAGATGTGTATAAATTACTACTTTAATCTATCAACCACGTTTTTGTAAGGGATGGGTTTATGATCTTTAATTTGGTACTAATCATTTATTTGTTTGATGATTAGTTGGGAGTCATAATAGAATGAATAATTATAGAGGTTCCATTGGGTTACTAATCATAGAAATGCAATGAGTGATTTATATTTGACAATGTGGTTACTGTAAGGAAAGCCAATTTTGAAAGATTCTAGGATTATATATCCTTATGGTGTAAGTAAAAAAAAATATTTGCATTAATCCATGAGTGGTGAAGGATCTGTCAAAGTAATGTTTCCATGCAAGTGAATCATCAAGAGATAAAATTGACCCATATAGGAATCAAATGGTCAAATATTGCTTATCTAAAATGTCACTTCTACCAATAATCTACAAGGGTTTGCCCCTTGATAAATTTCTAATTCAAATATTTGATATCAAACTCATTAAGCAACATGACCCATTTTTCCATTCTACCTATAAGAGTTGAATTGGATGTTTCAGAGGATCAAATTTGGTAATACATTTTATTTTATTAGTGAGCATGTAGTGTCATCTCTTTTGATGAGTGAAAAAAAATTATAGGAATGACTTCTCAATGGGGTTGTAATTAGCTTCATATGCTACCAAAGTCATACTTTTATAGTAAATAACTCTTTCTATTCCTCAATCATTATGTTGAGCTAAGAGAGCTCCCAAGGTAAATTGAGTCACTAAGATATAGAGAAACAAAGGCTTTTTTAGAGCATGTGGAACTAACATTGGTGGATTTGAAATATATTGATTAATCTATTTAAAATCCTATTAACATTCTTGATTTAGATAAAATACTATAATTTTTCAATATGTGTGAATGGTTGATGCTTATCTACTAGTTATGAAATAAATCATTTGATTGCTTGGAGTTTTCCCTATAGACTGCATAGTTACTTGAAGTTTTGAGGAGCTGGCATGTTTTTGATGGCCTTGAAATTTTATGGATTGACTAAAATACATCTTTTGGATACAATGAATCCCAAAATATTTCTTGATGTGAGAAAAAAGACACACATTTAGGATTTAGATGCATGTTATATTCCCATATTCTTTCAAAGATACTCCTAGAAATGATTGGATGATATTATATAGCTTTTTATCTACCCAATATTTAATCCACATAGTCCTTAACTATTCCATGCAAGATCATATTCATGGATCATTGATAAGCTACCTCATAATTTATCAAGACAAAAGGCATGACTTGATAGCAAAAATTTCCCCAAGGTGTAGTGAAGGATTTTTTATGTTGATCCTTAGGTGCAATTAAAATCTAGTTGTAGCTAAAAACCTATCCATGAGAGGTAGTATTTCATGTATTATTATTAATTCAATGATCATGTTAATATTGTGTAAAATGAATTATATACAGGATGTGATTTATTGATGTCATGAAAATATGTCATAGTTAGATTCTTATTGATATCTTGTTGAAAACACAATGTTAGATATCCATTATGAATAATCAATTCGTCAGATGAGCCTAACATCCAAGATATTTTGGAGTTTTTATTTGATGAGAAGGTCCATCTTCATATGCATTTTTATTAGATTTTTATTAACAAGTTTAGCATCAGCATGTATGATGATGTGGTGAATCACAAGGGATGGATCCAACATGGGCATAATGCACATGACCATGCAAAGATGTCAATATATTATTTTAGGAGAGAGAATAGGATTTCCTATTGTTTAAGACTAAGAGAAGCCCCCAAATTCATCATTATTTTATTATCCTCTATTTCTATGTTGACATCAATCATTTATTCAATAAGAAATATATATACATTTTTAAATTATGCTATCACAAGAGGAAGGGCAAATTCCTCATCTACTAGTTCATCAATAGACTCATCTAGGTGTTCATCATGGGATTGATCCAACACTATCATAACAACATATGACCAAGAAAATACATCTAAAATTTCAATTAATAGATCAATAAAATTTTATTTTTTAGATGGACTACAATTTATTCCTAGTTCAATGATCTTAATATTTTATTTTTCTTTGGTGGTGTCTTCAATAGGCAAACTATAATTATATTTTAGCTATGATGACTCTAGTAAGAGTTTAAGTTCCTTATCTATTGGGAATTCATAAATTTTTAACCAATATAATCATATTTATCTTATTGGTTTTGATTTTTTGGGTTTGATAGAACCTTTGAGATATTTTTACTAGGAAACTTCAATTTTTTTATGCATCTATTAATTTTTTTGATTTATTTCAATTAAGGAGCTCTTCATATTCTAAAAAATAGGATGTCAAGTCAAGGTTTATTTAAAATTCCTATTTTTAATCCCTTGAAGGTATGTAATCTTAGATTACCATTAATTCTATGATAGCTTTATCATTTTTAAATAGGTCCAATGCTACAGATCATGTTGGTCCCAATCAATGAGTTCAAGATTTTGGATATCAAAGTGAATGGTTAGGACAATAATGTCATTGAAAGGGTTGGTGTAATAAATATCCTCATATATAATATGGAAGTAACTTATATTATGTTTGGAAGAAGCTTCCTCAAAAAAATTATAAGTATCATTAGCATCCTTGTATTTATCACTTGGGGGTTTGTAACTAATGTTATGAGATTCTTTATTTGCATAGATTTGGATTGGTTCTCTAATTCCTTATTCATGAAAGACAAATAATTTCCCTATGTGATTCATGATTTAGAAAATTTTATTTTCTATAGGATATTATTTTATTTAGAAAAAAGAGACTTATCCATCATCATACAACTCAATGTCATTAGATATCTCCATATTTTCATTGGCAAGGAAGCCTATTTTTTTTAAAAGTAGTTCTACCAAATTGGTATGATGTCTATTATTTCTTCTTATTCATGTTAGAATACCATGAATTCTAATATAAACGGGGATATTTCCTACATGAAAGGCATATTAGATATTATATTATCCCAAGCCATTGTTAGTGATCTTGAAATGGGATCTAAAGGATTGGGATATGGATGTAGATGGGAGGTCATTGAGATGTATGTAGGCTAAAGGTTTTTTCTATTTTGGTGACATGGGTATGTCTAATTTAGAGGCATATTTGATGATAGGATAATAATTTCTTTTAAAATAACACCCTTATAAAACATATAGTATTGGAAGGGTTAAGGATCACCAATAATGGTCACTTCCATGTTGAAATAAGAAAAAAATATGTATTGATGGAAGGTATATGGGATGACTTGCATGGCATCAACCCATGGTTAAATGAGAAATATGGTGTAGGGGAGATTAAAATTAATTACATAGAGTATTTTTATTATGTTATAGGCCCAAACATGATATAAAAATGTATTATGCTGGTTAATTCCCTTTTCATATGTAGACACTATTTATGGATTATATAACACCTCAGTCTTGTACACTTGGTAAACTTAAACCTTGGATATTCCTCTCAGTTATAGACTTTTCCCACTTTCCTAAGTATTACATCTACTCTATAATGTTCCCCTTAACCTATTTCTTAATTTAACTTATCTTATGTTGATGACCTAGACCTTCAATCTTACCCATAATACTTAAAACTTGATTATATTCCACCTTTGCATGTTCTGAGTCTATAGTTACATTCTTTCTCCCTAAACCTAGCGTTTATGATAGATAACTATGTTAATGTAAGCATCATACTCTGATTTAAGTGTCTAGTGCCCTAAATTCATCTAATTTAAAAATTAAATGTATCTTAATGGTTGGCCTAAGTGTTTTAATGTTAGTTATTTATACAAAGGAATTGATATAAATAAAAGATCAACCATCATTCATCCATAACCTATAAAATACCTAAGAAAAATTACAAAAATAATTAAATAACATAATAAATAAATCAAATCCTACGTATTTTATCCTATTTCTATATCAATCATAGGGATAACACATACATAGATCTAAAGTACTAAAGGGAAGCCAGAGATATATATTTTCCATGTTAGAAGCTAGGTCACTATTGTACTTGATTTGCACATATTACATGATTCACACACAATCTAACATGTAGGGGATAACTACATAAGTCCAAGGCACTTTTTAGAGTATTATCTATTTATGAAATGCTCATTTATAGAGGGGTTTTTGGGGTAGCTCGACATCATGTGCCCACTAACCCATTTTCCCCAGGGTCATTATGAAGATGAAGAACTAAGGTTTTTTTAATTCATGAGGAGTGACATTATATGAATCAACTTTAAATGCTCTAGAGTGAAGGTCAATATACTCTTAAAATCATATAGGTGAATACATTCTTGTATAACAAATATTATATATAAGTCACTTGTATCAGGTTCAAATAGTAGCATTGATGTAACCATCCCATGCTGATGTTAGTGTTCGTGAATCTAAAAGCATCTAATAAAAAATATGATGGTTTTTCCAAAATATTCTTCCAATCATATTTATTCATGTTCCAAATCTAGAAATACATTAACATCAAAACTATCTAAGTACATTACTTATTTGTCATTTCTAGATCTATCATAGTTATACCTCATATTTTTAGCCTATCTCAGTTTAATGAATTTAGCATGTGTTTATATCTTAGTTTAACATCTAATTGGCATAATTTAGAGATAGTTTATTATCTTTGTGCCTTAGGATATATTTACCCCTTTAACCCTAGATCCCCCATAATCTAACATGTTAAGGTTAAACATTTGGTGAACCTGATGTGAGAACATCATTATTACTATGTGTACCATTTAAGATGTTTATTTCATCCTTTATCCTAACATTTTTGTTATTTATCTCTCTCATCATAGATGATATCGATTACATTGATGACTATGATTATGAAACTCTCCAATTTTTTTATTAAGCAAAGGGTGAAAATTCATTACTCTTGTGTATTCTTCCAAGTTTTAAAGCCTCAAATATCAAATCTTTGAATGTTGGTAGCTACCATCCCTATAATAAGGTTCATACTTTCACCATTTAAATATATTATTTGATCCATATTAAGGAAGATAAATAGCCTTTACATGTATTTCCTTCATCACCATCATATGATTTTGGCCTTTGATATTTTTAAAATATGGATACAATGGAAAATGATTGGGTAAACATGATCAAGGTATAACCAACCTTGTATCTCTTAAAAATAATATAAATCAACAAGTCTTGGGTTTTTTTATAAAAATACATGATTCACCAATAAGGCAAGTCATTTAACCAAGCCCTTTATGCACATCCTACCATAAAAATGATGGCATATGATCCAAATGTTCCTTTATATAAGCTTTAAAAGTTCTAAAAAATACATAAGGAAATTATGACTAATTTAAAAACTAATTATAAA